>DWEC01000030.1:0-26635 GCA_018245735.1 Microceris miodesmiata
TCTTTACAAAAGTGCGTTTTAAATTTAAATATCACTTGCTAACGGTGAAGGAAAACATCGTGAGGAAACCTGCACACTTTAGAATTTATAGAAAAAAAAAAATTTTCTGAGGTGTGTGAAGTCTGCCAATCTGCACTTGGCCAGCGTGGCAGGCTAAGGCCTTAGCCCTCTCAATATGAGAGAAGAACCATATTCCAACAGTGGAATTATAATGGGTCGATTATAATACTTATTATTATGTAGTGTGTTGAAAATATCTGTCAAATATTAAATGCCTCTATCCTCACAAAACAAACTATTCAATACTAATATATAATTACAAGCCTATCATATACCCATTATATGCTGATTAAGTCTAATATCTATTGTGATAACACAATACGTTGTTTCTGCAACACGTAGAAACAGTTCAAGTTAAAATACTAGGTATTCCTAGCCCAAGCCGACCGTTTTTTACGTTAATGACCTTACACGCTTTCCGTACAGACAGAACAAAACGAGACGTGTGTACCATAGACTAAATAACATATAGAAGTGGCACATAAACTAAATTGCCGCTCTACTTAATGTCAAAACGACAAAACGAGTTCTTAGGAATTAAGATGAAGTTGGCTTATGTTAGTTTATTATTGCTTTGAGTTTGAAATTATCGAAGACTTTGTTAGAGTCTTCTCTACCCATTAATTCAGTTGCGCAAAATTAAGTCGCTCGTTTTAAGAGGAAACCTATGGATCCATAGTATGTATCCACCAGTGACGATGAGAACGTTGTTGATGATATTACTATGAAGCACTATCACAGCGTAGACACATTGGCTTTTGGCTATATTCACTGAATTGTAGTATGTGAGTGAGATTATTTATATACAAAAATGTTACTAATACTAGTGTACTACAACCGTTCCAGGTGTACTCGTATATCTGCCACTATTTGTGGACAACACCTTTTCCAGTCGCATATACGCTGGAAGGAATTCCTTTAGAAATAAACAGTACCTTTGTGCAGATCTCTTTCCATTTAAATTATTTGCTTTATATTTGTGTGAGTACTTAAAAATTCAACAAAAGTGGCCTTCGATATTTCTATTTTGTATTAGTTCTGTGGCACCTGCTTACACCTACGATCAGAATACATCATTGCGAGATGATTATCATGCAAGCCGCACCGTGGCTGCAGTTCTTTCCAACAAGACGAGTCGTCACAGTACACAAATCTGATGCCGCGTTGGAATGGAGTATTTACTTCCATATGGAGCTTTCATACTTGGTATAAAGACATGTTTATTTCCATATTCTATTATTGCCTATCAGCATTGACCAGTCCTCGGGCGTTGCAAATATTCATAGACAAATGTGAACTTTTACCATCAGGTGGGTCCGTGTGCTTGTTTACCATGTTAAAAAAATATTTTATTAAACACTTTTATGCATTTATAAATTAGGGTATATGGTTAAATATAAAAATATGTATATACCTCACTATTTTGCAACAATTCGTGAGAAAATCACGTGTACAAATATTTGTTTTATGAACAGTTCGTTAAATTCTCGCCAAATGTTCTTATATCAGAAACAGGGTGCACATAAAGGCCCCAACACGCCCCACATCCGGTAAAAACGGAATGTTTGACGACGTCGTAATTAAAATTTATTTTTCGAAGCACAATAGCAGCTTGTTTAATTCCCGCGAATTCATCGGCGACGAAACGGTTAACGATTCATTTCCATATTTAAACACGAGAGATTTTAATACGAGACACGTGTCTGTAAACTTATGAATGTTAAAGGGAAAATAGACAACGAATTGTCGTTATTGGTACTATATCAACACACTGGTTTCTTCAGGGGGTAAGCAGAGAGCACCGACTGTTAAATATCTCTATCCTAGCAGACCTGACGTGATTTTTTAAATTCTTCACTCTCTTCGTACACGCACAAAGGTTTCAAAGATGTCTGACAACTCCATCAACCAGTGTCAACCTTCTTGCGTAAGGCTGCTTACGACAAAAAATATTAACGGATATCTGAACCAAAATTGTACTTTAAGCATAACCAAAATTGTTTGATAGAAAAGAGATCAGAATGAATTTCAAATCACCCGATTATTGTTTCAATCATGTTATTTCCATGCAATGAAACCGTTATTAATCATCATATTTCGCAGTTCGTCAGATTAATTTCATTCGATTTTGGTTCACTTATCCGTATTGAAAATTCGATGCACAAAACCGTTAAATGTTCAATCGGATTAATCCGTAAATAATTAATACTGAATGAAACGTTACTTCGGACTTCGTTCACGAAAATAGCCTCATGTTTGCTGCTAAACAGAAAAGCTTCAATTTTTGAGTCTTTATTATCATATGATATGCTAGCGTTTGACTGCGATGTCATTTGATTGAAAACGACAATACGTCCTAAGACGGGTCACGCATGCCTAGTAAAATCGTATTCTATTCACCCTTGCTCTAAGTTCAAGTTATAGTTAAACATATTTAGAGACGATTAACTTTCAAAAGACTATATATTTCTAGTTCTAATCTTATTGGAGGTTTGGATGACTATACCTATAGGCATTAGTGACTATTCAAATTAAAAAGGTACCACTTTCCTCCTTTTATATTACAAAAACATCAATAACAACCAATAATCGCAAATAATTTAATTTGAAGAATTTCTTATAATTAGCGTATAATTAAAAGATGTTGCCAACTCATCATGAAATACGAGTCCTTAGAATATTCGACAGAAAAGCTGATTTATATTAAATTGTTTACGTTATATTGAAACCGTAATTACTTGAACAGAAGTTATGTTTCATGTTTAATTTGAAAGCATGTTAATATTAGGTATTATTGTATTCCACGTCATGCTCCGTGCAGAGTGGAGAAAGGACTAATTGCCATATTATCTATTCTTATCTACCCTATATAAATAACTACTCTATGAATATCCTTCCAGAAGTGACGAAATGGTTCAACATCCATCACTCTCCCACAGCCCCAGTAAGTATGATCAAAAACGAATGTTTGCACTATGGACATCTAATAATCTTTTTACGATAATACACCTGATCATACGGCCGGATGTGATAAAGCCAGCCGCTAAAATATTGCCCTCTTATAAAGCTATACAGTATGATCAGAAACGGGCACGGATGCTTTGCAACACCCTAATATCGTAAAAAGTTCCGAACGTAATGCGTATTGAATATAAAATATCTTCAGACTCCTCATATCAGTCGTAAAGGTTGTAAAATGTAAAAATATTTCATTTATATAACAAATATCACCAAAACTCCTACGATACAGTAACTAGGTATATATTTATACGTTATGTAAACGCCATCCAAGTCTCCAATACTACTGTGCGTATAATATGAAGATAGCGACGAATTTAAAAGAAAATATCGGGTCTTTAAGTATACAGATATTTGGCACTTAATGCTCTCTGTCTACCCCGTAGAGGACCCGACTTATTGATGTACATATAATAATTGCAACAGCAGTTTTAAATCGTGTTTCATTATAGTGATCTGTGGATAATGCATAACATTGCACTGTGTATATAAAACATTCGTATCCGACAAAAAAATCCAGAGGGAACCAGACGTTGAAGTATAAACGCAGATAAGGCATACTTGTGTTTATTTCCATGTTTCTTTTTAAAGAGGTTTACATGGTTTTTACATATCTCACGAGACAACATTATGGTCAGCGAAAGATTTCTATAGTTTGAAATATTGTAAAAACATTACTCTGTAACCAACATATTTAATGTAAGCTTTGATAAGAATAAAGAACTACCTTTTTTCTTACTATGGCAAATATACGGTTTTAAAGTATTGATATTCAATCGAAACCCAGATTTGAACGTTCTGAAACTTGCATGCGTGTATGTGTAATTCTCTAATTATGAGATGATTATGTACCGGCTTAACTAACGTATGTTTATCGGGATAGTAGAATCACTAGTTTCAAACTTATTCGAGGTCCTTCTTCATGGACTATCGCCGATTGCAGCACGGTCTCGGCGAAGATCAATTTAATAAAAACAAAGACATGAAAGCAGAACTTTAAAAGTTACAAGCACGTTGGAATTGTCAGGATAGAATATTTGAACTCGGTGCCTTCTGCCTGCGCCCTGAAGGAGTTGGTGTAATGATATATCAATAATAATACACCACGAATAAGGGTATAATTGACAATAGGATATTTGAAAGGATTCCAAGGTATTTTAAGAAAATTATTTTCCTGCATTATATTTTTAGACGTCAGATAAAAAAATACAAGGGTTCTTTAGTAGCCCTACATGTATTTTGTTCCGGATAACCATTTCTTATGAAAAGGTATTGGCGATTAAAGTCACCCTCCGGCCCAGGCTGAGGGCGGGATTCATAAAAAATCATACATAATACACCCTTTACTTTCTTCAAGTTTCTGGGTTAAACTCGTAACTCTTACGTAAAAGGAAAAACATTATAAAAATAAGAAAGTATTATCTACTATCCACCGTTCACAAATGGGGAAAATAAGAGCACGAATAGGCTTTCACAAAATAAATAATTCTTGTCAAGTCGTAAATATTTCCTACAAGTAAATAACTTAAGTGTCAAAACAAATAAATAAATAGATCATTTAACAATCATCATTTCAACGGTGGAATGATAAGCTTGCTGATGATATGCATGGTATGATATTATTTATTGATAACAATATAGATGTATGAAGCCTTGATTGGATGCTTCTTAAACCTTTACAATATTTTGAATAATACATTCACAGGATTAAATATTAGAACTATTACTTTAATAATCTTCTCTCTTCTCTTACTCTCTCTTCTCTTTCTCTTCTCTTACTCTCTCTTCTCTTACTTTAATTACTTTATGGGTCACAAAATGTAAATATTCTAGTAATTGGATTAATAAAAGTTTAAATGCTATGCAATTCGAGACCGGGCGTGGACGAATATGCGTTAATCTGACCAGAGCACCTTGGTGGCCGAGATACAGATCTAGTACGGGTGCGCTCAAATATATTTATAAAATGTGATAGAGATTAAATTCCCACTAATAATATTTAATTAGGATTATATGTACCTGGTGCATGATAATAGGTAATGATATCACTTCCTATTCCGTGTGGAATGTGTAAAATATCTGGTGAATTTTATTGTACAGCATTGTACGTACCCCTTCGAGGAAATACAGATGGGATTTACGTTACGTTTGAAAAGAATTATTTTCCGTATTCACCATACCCGTGATAATAACATTGAGTTAATTTAAATACTTGTGACAATGAAACGAATTAACGTAAATAAATAATATGCAGTATAGTTCATATCGTTCATCAGAACATAATTTAATTAATGAAAATATTACAGATACTCCAATAGAGTTATTAACGACAATTGATAATTTAATGATATAAATTACTACTTGTTAAATATTCATGTGTACATGTAGACTAATTTGTTTCATTGTAATCGTTAGTGTTTTTCAGTCCCCTGTTGGACATAGGCCTTTGGAAGAGTAGATTTTGCTTATAATCTCCACCCTCGGCTTAAGGATAGGCGATAATTAGTTTAATGTTGTTTTTATTATTATTATTATTATAGGCTCCCTTACTGTGCAGACAGACAGTATTTATTGTGTCTATTGAGCACTTATTGTTTATCGTATCCGTACCTTTAATTTCGACGGGTTTTTTCTGTTTTTTCCTTTTCTTTTTTGGTTAATATCGAACCTCCGCTGCCCATTTCCCCTTATGGTTCTATCGTCCTTGATTTAGGTATCTACGGTATGTAGGTGGGTTTGAAGTCCCATAATTGAAATTTAGATCGTTTTTATGCATTTCTGCCTATTAAAACCCTGGATATATCTAGCTCTATCAAAATTAATTTAATAAAACAATATTAAGCCTATAATCCTCGAAAGAGTAGGCAGAGAAGTGTCGAACACTCCCATGTTTCACCAGTTACGTTTACGTCCCACAACAAAATAGACGGCGAGCCTATTGCCATACACTGGGCGCAGATACAGGCTGCGAGCCACTACTAGAAAATCGAAGTTAGATAAATAATTTATTTAATGGCTAACTTTAATACTAAATATTCATCATTTTTATTAATATTATGCAAGTATTACCTAGAACCTATGCGCTCTACATTAAAAGATGATCAGAGTATATCATCGTGGCCTATTCAGTTAGATTACGTGAAACTTTATTACCTCGAAAGCCTGAAGTATGAAGGTGTCGTTTAGATTATTTGTGCGTAAATTTTCATTTACGTAACGCGAAAGAGCTATAAGCCAGCCTGTGGTGCTCGTAACCACTTCGGTTATTGGATTATGTGGGAACATTAACCATAATTCAGCTTGAATTAGTGCGTGTTTGGCTACTTTTCAAATGGCTGTATTGATGGTAGAAGAGGTAAAAGAAATCTACCAGGAAACTGTGGACAACGTTGGCTGCAGGTGGAACATTTTAATATCTTCCTCTGTCGTTCTTTTAATCTTTCTCGCGGCAGAAGCTAAATATTGTGGATGTCTTATACATCTACGTACATCCTACCTAGCCGGAGACCGTCCTACAATATACGATATATGCACAATATTAACGTATATGCACTAACATATTATTAACGTATATGCACAATATTAAAACTTGTCAGAAATCGTTATTTATACAAGTAACTTATAAATTGTGACTGTGTAATGTGGGTACATATTCTTATAATGCATGGGATATTTATCTATAGAACATAAATGAAATGTGCGTGTAAAAAATGTTTCCATCCAGCAAGTTATATAATATACCCTTGTCTTCGCCAACGTCTCTCTCGATATGTGAAATGTCTTATTTTGTACTTTTTACGTCAATCCGTTACAGGTCGGAGAAAATATTGAATTTTTCCTATTTTACTGGTACAAGATCAATTTCAAGAAAGCTTTTGTCGAGAATCTAGAACATTCCATTGTTACTTATTCACGTATTTTCTTATTTAGCAACTACTTAACTACTATTAAACTTCTTAATTTAGTATCTTTGTCAATAACGGATGAAGAAATCTCTCGAAATAGAGACTATTAATTTTAAAATTGGACATACGGCCAGCTTGAAAGAATTACGCCCGCGGCCCGCTTTATAAGATATTTTGCGAAATGCAAATAGTTTACTTTTTGCGGTAATGTATGAAAAAGGTCGCTTTAAAATATATACTTTTTAATCAGGGCGCAATACTTTTTGTATCTCTTGTAAATGTATACAGAAACTCCACAGTATCGTCTACTTCAAAATATAATTAGTATTAAATTGCGGTTAAAACTCACATCATAAAATGTATTGAAAAATGCGAAATGAATTGTAAAAAGCATGGTATCTGAATATGAAACATTTTACAGATATTTCTTAATTTTAATGTCGCTCTCAGAGTACGCATTCTCTTCTCTAAACAAAGCACACATATATTCACGAGGCATTGCATTTCATTTCGGCCGTACATCGCAGTCTTGTGAAACATGACGCAATATAAATTACTTGTATGTTTCGGCGCGGCCGAGCCGTAAACAAAGCATACTTTATTTTACTTTAATAGTTTCGTTGGCCGGCAGATATTATTACGACTGGATATATGCACTTTGTCATAACAGAAAAGTTTATTACTGTGTAGAATATGTATTAAAGTAAATCATATGAGTACATACATGACTACGACTATTTGAAAACGAGTCGCTTCGAATTTTAGCCTGTATCGTAACATTACCGCTTTATCATACTACTTCACACATTGGTTATTTTCCTGTCCATTTATCATGTTAATGCACCACTAAAATCGGGAATCAATTCAAATATCAATTTCATTCAATTAAAACCGTTTTAAACGCTCAAATTGACAATAAAGCGACAGTGCGAAACATTTTCGAAAAACCATTGAACTTTGAAACCGGAATTTCCGTTCCATTGTCGGGGATCGTCTATTAAAGCGTGTACAAAGTCCCATGACAAATCGCGAAATCACAAAGAACTCTGTCCGGTCAGCCGATAGCCGTTCGTTCCTCTGTTAATGACATTGAAATAAAATGACTTCGCGATTTTCGCAATCAATGACACTATGTCGGAGTGTGATTTTTCTATTAGATGCCTGTGTAGATAGAAATTGGTTTTGAAAGAAGTTTAAACGGTGCATTCGGATACTAGATATGTAGAGTTCTAGAAGTAATTTTATCCTCCATTTATATCCCTAATCCACAACAAAACAAGTAGCCTAGCTTAGCAACATAGCTTTTTCCTGTAAGCGTAAGTATAAAAAAATATTTATCAGGGAAATTGTGTTGGCATGACACACTATTGAGTCAACATAAAAGAATGCGACATTCATAAAAGTACGAGTAATACATATATTACAACGGGAAGGATAATTTTTCCGTGCGCCTTTTTCCAGCAAATACTTTTGCGTCAAACTTGGTTCAGTGGGAAGATTAGCCATTAAAGTATTTTTTATTCAAACATGACATATCTAAAAAGATGTAATTGGTAATAAAAACTGTAAGAGATTTCGCAATGGAGCTTAACCACGCCGTATATGTATTTCTTCCTCTTAGCAACCTTCATTACCTCTTCCTACTCTCGGCTTAATTGTATCACCGTCTGAACCGTCTATACATTGAGAATTTTAATATGATTATAACTATAGTAAGATGATTAATTACAATTCTCCATTCTTCAAGGTATGTGATGCTTGCCTGCTCGCACTTAGCCAGTGTGGCAAGGTATAACTTTAGCAGGTCTTATTCTAAAAGGGATCTCGTATCCAAACGTGGTACGATAAAAGAGTATATGTACTCTGGTGTACAATGTGTACAATGGTGATGTAAACAGTTAAGATCATAAAACAAGAATAATTGTCAGCAAAGTTATAAAAAAGTGTTATTTAATGTTAACGAAAACAAACATTACTAAGCTGTCCACGGCTAGATAACTAGCTGAGTTGAGTTGGCAATCCACAAACTGGTTTAGAATCACGACCAAGTATGGTATGTGAGCGGTGACGAGGCGTGGTGCGGCGAGGTCGCAGCGCGCGAAAATGAAAGTATAGTCCACGGCGACCACTGCGCAAATAGGCGAGGCTGTCACGGCAAGCGTGATCACTGTTTACTGATAACCTGTGCATGATCACTTAGTCACTGGATGCGATCAGTGAAGCATTGACTGGCACACGAGGCGCTGTCTTTGATGACTTTGCAATTGCATTAAATTGGTTTGCCAACTTGAATTCAATAGGGTTTTTTTATAAATCTTTGAAATAGATAATGCAAAATGTTTAAGAATTTATTTGAATTCGTAGCGAAGCTTATTAATTTTCAAAATGCTTGGTAACAGCTGTTCTTACGAAGAAATTGTATTTGATTGGAATCTCTGGGGCTAATAAGTATGTAGAAACTAATAAACTCTGTGCGTTCCATCAAGTAAGATATGCATCTAAGGTCACAGATTTAACGATTTTTTCATCATGTGGAAGCTTAAAATTATAACAAAACCAAGATTTTTATAGAAAAACTCTCGAAATAGAAACAAAAGTCACTCAACTGCAGTGTAAATAAAGATTAAGCGAGTTAATTGCAGGCAGTAGCACTCTTTATTGTGGCGTTGTACATGAAGGAGATAATGTCTTAGCTGCAGACTTGTTACTCGGACCTTGATTTTGTTAGCGCTGAACAAAGAAACACATTTCAACCTACAACTGCTATCGCAAACGGATATTTCCACTTATGTTTCTTTCATATTATATTTTTAAATATTGTGACTTCATTGAAATATTCCTAGAATTTATCTTGTTGTTATCATGATGTAACAAGCTCGCTTTGATGGTCTGGTTTATAAATTTGATTAAAAGTGCCTAGTCATTATTGCATTTAAGTTGAATTTATAATGTAATCCGAGTCTCACATTTTTTAACAATAGCGATATTGAACGCATATCTCAAGTTCAATGTTAGTAATACGTATCATAATGTTACTAAATACAAGTATATCATTCACAATCGTCCACAGCAATAATTGTATTAACTTTGACTTTGATACTACTTCGTAATGAACCCGGTATCATAACGTAATAGTAATTGGAATATGTTTCTGTTTCATAACTACAACCTAATAGAAATGAAACGGCATACCACAAAAGCAATCCTTTTAAGCAATACAGACACGCACTTAGGCTAAGCAATCGATAGCATTAATGGCAGCTGATACCAAATATTCTCATCTGCGTAGATATAACATGAAAACTTGCTAGTGCAGAAATACATAATATATTACGAAATACCCAGAATTGAAATATAACGATAATTTAGTTTCGTTTCTTTTTAAATAATAATAGGCAGTGTAAGTTACATTACACGAAATATCCCAATTTAATTGCTAATCAACAGTTGAACGATACACTATGTTACATGAAAATGTATTATCACGCCCATATCCCATAAGAATAGGCAGGGATTAAGAATTTGTACTAACTGCGCTTCTGACAAAGTTATTTCGCTGTTGCCATATTTCTTGGAGTCATGTACATGTTCGTATATTAAAAGTATTTTGACCTGGCTTTTTTAACCTTCCAATTTAACCAAAGATTCCACATACGCCTACGACAGATATAATTTAATAAATTTTGTTACTACGCAAACTTTTCGAAAGGAGAGTTTGAAATAAAGGAATTATTGGTTAAGGCAGAACGCTCATATTAGAATGCTACTCGAGTGTTCGCGTCATAAGAAAAATTTGTTCCAGATAAAAATATTGCGAGCCTCGTGGAAATTGAATTCGCCTCATCGATATCCGGCTATCACAACCACAGACACTTTTCCAACACAACCCATACGTAATAAATGGCCTTTGATATAAATACGTGACCGGACTTAGGCGTGGACGCCTCCTTTGGCGTGACACGCCTTTGTCTATAGTAAATCCTTACGAACTCTACTTTAAAGTTACTATAAATCACTAATAAAAGTTTGTAGTCGTCCTCTATTTTAGTTGTTAAAAATAACTAACTCACCAATGTTTAGATGTTAATGATCTGCAAAAATTACTTGACATTTGACAGCTGGCATATCCTTTTGCTTTTAACATTATAATATATTTTAATTAGATGGAAATACACAAATTTACGTTGAGATTGTATATAGGTATACAAATTTTACATACAATACAATATACATATATTACATACAATACAATATACATATATGAATGAAATGCCTTATACTAAGCATTTCGGACTAAGTACACTCCACCGAATATTAACAAAAAATATCAATAATATAGGTTAATTTAGTTTAACACATATTAGTACATATATACTGTCATGCATTTTTATATAGCTACTCTTTTGAAGGAACTTTTGAACTATTTATATTTTAACATTAATCAATTAATAAGTCTTTAACTAGGTAAACTATAATTCAACAAATGAATAGTAACAACATGATCTGGATCTTTCTAGAACACTGTTGATCGAACTAACCGACAGGTCAGCGGAACCGAGCGTGATGGGTCACGCTCTGAAAACCTTGTCATACGCGTAGAAGGTCTACTTCGCAATTACTTAGTAAGTACAAATTCATCTTAGATTTATACTGCTATTAGATTACATACTAGGCCTACAGATAAGATGAATTGATTTATGCATAACTTACAGTGTCTTAATATACGAGTATATCAATAGTGAGGATACATGTAGACACGTACGAGTATGAATTGTCCGATATAAAGTACCCTTTAAATGTAAGTTACTCAAGACGTTATGTTGACAACTCATTTTTTCCATTTATTTATTGAGTATTTAACACTCGAAGCCCTGTGCCTACCCTGTAAAAGAACTAGCGTCATGTAGTAATAATAATACTCAACCTATGATACCTGACGGTGTTTTTCAAAAACTTCATTTTTACTAAAGATTGAATACAGTGGAAATAATATCTGAACAGATAATCCTATAAAACGCAATATAATTCAACACACAAATTAAATGAGTCGTGGTCTTATATTATACTTCCGTGCATGCATATTCATATGTGAATAATGAATACGATCATTTGATAATTTGAATATTTAACAAACGCGCCGTGTTTAATGTGTAATCGTCTTAAAAACATCTTTCAACACCAATCTTTAACATTTACGGTACTTTTAACTCGGAATAATTTTCTCACTATGAGAAATATTAATAATAAAATAATAAATATCCTATTTGGCACTCGGTCATCCCTTTCCTCACCTCTTAAGGACTAGCGTGACAATATATGTATTAATAAAGTTTAAATACTTTGAATAAGTCTAGCGATCCATTTAATTCTTTTGTATTTCCAGCCGGCGAAAACTTCACAAATATTAAGGTTCGTAAACAGGAACAATCAGGAAAGCTAGTTATAGTTTGAAATATATTAAAACCTTAGGATATAATTAATATTGGACAAGGTCGTTTTACTCACTGACAGAGTTCGGAAACGCTAATCAGATTAGATTCCGCTGTCACGTCAGCATTAACATAATTTGCGGTTCTAGTACGAATATCCGGACATATGTATATTGTATTCGTCATTTTGAATGTTATAAAGGTTTACTTCGATGGAGTATTTTTGTAACATAATATGATACTTTTACAATATACGCCTGTAATCCCCGAAGAGGTAAGCAGAGGAATGCAGAACACTCCTACGTTTCACCGGTTACGTTTACGTCCCACTATGGAATAGGTGGTGAGCCTATTGCCATGCATCGGGCACATATCATGAATCCGAACCACTACTACAAAGTCTAAATTAGAAGATTTTGTAGTCTTCGACCCGGGAATTGAACCCGGGACATCCCGATCGACAGTCACACTTGCAACCAACACGACCAACGAGGCAGTCAAAGCAGAAGTCAGTATTTTTTATGTAATTGTATTTTTGTTGTTGGTTGTAAATGTGATTAATGTCATAATATTGCACTACGAAGTATGCTTGCATTCTCAGTCTTAAGTAGTAGACTGAATGTAGTGAGACAATTTTGAATTGTGAGCCAGCATTTTGAAAAAAATGTTTGGAAAATGTTTAATGAAAATTTAATGCCTCGAAAAGTATGTTAAGTGGCTTCTTAGAGTTTTAAATTTAATACACACATGGATTATTTAAGAATATACGAGTACACCAAAATGGCATGTAATGACTTAATACGTCATGCCAATAAGAATATTGTTCGTTAGTAAGCTGACCCACAGTTCCTTCCTATGTTAGTTAGAGCCGTTGAGTATTCCTCTTTGTTACAGGTCACTATTCCGATAAAGAAACTATACCCGCCCGTCTTTTGTTCTCAGTAAATCGTGTCCATTTTCAGATAGGGCTGGATATCGCACAATGAACCGTTCGGGCCCTTGAACTCTCAAAATGTTTGCTTCATCTGCAGCTGCGTTCGACACTTCAATACCTCGCTAATCCCCCCCTTCCCTCCAACTCCTGGTAATATTGCAAAGTAACTGCGTGAATTTTTTTTCGGACATTAGATCTTAGCTCATAGTAGGGTTTAAGCCACGAGTACGTCTTATACCAATAAGATTATTTGATTTCATTATTATACTCTAGAATGCTGGTTACCATAATGTGGACAACTTCGGTCAATCTGTTTTATTTTTCCGAAGCTTTAAGTGTTTATTAAGCTTAAGTTTTAATGTCATTCGTATTAGATTATCTGGAGGAGTATACCTCTAGACTGTTGCGATTTTAGAGACAAGAGAATTACGCACATGAATTTGGGTAGAATTATAAGAGATTCAATATAACAGTATTTTAACTGGCATCGACATGCCTGTGGTTACTTCATGTAACATAACTATGTATGTGTATACCAATTATGCGCGTGTATTGGAACGAACAGGGAACACACACAAACGTTCCAGAGCTAATTAGGCTGAGGCATTTATAAAGCTACGATATAATTGGGTGGCTCCAGGTTTGGGTACGATTGAGTGTGTTTGATCACTTTGACACAATTTTTCGGCCTTCGTTCAGTTCGGGAGGTACTCAAATTAATCGTAGTATAGATGTTGTTAAAAATTTTAATGAAACTTGTCATTCGTTTGATGAATCGTATGTTACTTCTTTTTATTTACTGCGCCATTGACCTTAATGCACTTTAATATCGGTTTTTAGTTTTGGTCCTATTAATTGTGGTAATAATAATTTTAAGCCAGATTGAAGTCGAGTACGTACACAGAAAATCATAGCTTTTAATTAGGCTCATAATTAGTAATGTTTGGATAGGCGGGCATCCAAGAGCTCTTAATATTTCGTGCTCTCAATATTATGTCGAGGATATCTGCCGGTTCCCAGCGGAGTAGCTTTCTCTGGATTATTCTGCCGGTACCATGGCTCCCGTCTCACCTTGGAGAGTAATTATAATGATCGGCGCCGGAACCCCAGTCTGGAACGGGAGTTCTTCCTGGAGAGGCGTGCCGGGGTGGCGCAGCGGAGGTACGCCCACGCCTCTTCCGTCCTATTCAGGCTCGCATTGAGCCTTTAGCTAAACCTCTTGTGTCCCTCTCGCACGTCCCGACTCGACACCCCACGCCCCCACGCACCGTAATAACCCAATTTGTAAGAACCCCCCCATTTTCAAGGACGGCCGTCGGTCTTTATGGCGGCGGCGACAGCGTTGATTCCCCGACCTTGTTTATTTCAGTTTCTTTTTGTTTAGGAACTGGCTGAACTTATTTTCGTACTGTACCGGGCCAGGACCTAGTTGTTTTCGTAGTGAAATAAACTAAAAAAATGAATCTTGCAAATGTTGAGCACAAAGGCGGCCCGGGTCACCGCAGTTGTCGATGGGCGAATGGATTGAAATTATTCACATCAGACGCTTTCAAATACGTAGTTTCAATTCCTTTAGACGTGTGTATGTGTGTGTGTCTGTAATACAGAATAATTGGCTATGCTTTGTTGAGTCATCAAGCGGCAGACTGTGAATATATTTGCAAGATGGTTGTGTAGGGGTTCAAAGCGTTTGCGGTGATATATGATTGGGATTCAGACGTAAAAAGCGATATGGCAGCTTTCCTCATTTGTTTAAGTCGTCTCTAAGTTCAAGGCCGCGTACAACACCCTTGTCAAATCCGTCCTGTAGGGTCGTCTAGACGACTTCACACCTTCAACCCTTTAATGGTCCAGTTCAATTACGAGTTGTGTATTTACTGTACCGTCTCAGATCGTCTGCCGATTCTTTTTCCTGTTTTTTTCTTCATACGATTTTTCATAGCCTGTCTAAATACTTACAATTTTTTATGGAAGGTTTTTAATTTACACGATAACTGTTAAAAAAATCCTTCGCAGTATTCATTTGTATAACTCGTGAATCTTGTGCCTTAACCTTAATTAAAATGTCCGTCAATATTTTCTTTTGAATTGCGATAACGATTTCAGGGGTAAAATAAATTATTTGTGGTAAGAAAATATTTTCAGTCATCTGCAGCAGCAGAGAGATATTAGGGAATTAAAACAGAGTGGTGGAATACACTTCATGCTTTTAGCAGTGTCTGAAGAGATCCTTGCCCAGCAGTGGGATATGATAAAGGCAGCAGCCAGTATAGTATGATATTTAAAGTAGAATCAAGTAGCTACATTTACTTGACTATTTTATGAGTATGTAAATTTTATTGATATTTTGTCCCTTATTTCTCATGATTTTACCGGACATCACCAGCCAGGGAAACCAAGGGTACCAACCTGGGTACATAAACTTGACGTAAAACTTAAATAGGTACTGTTAATATGTATATAACTATCAATGCGTGATACGACTAGTTCCAGATAATTTTTTGATATTAATCATATGAAAAAGTGAAAAATGTCTGGTTTTAATAATATTACTTGCGTGGAATGCCAAATTTCGTTTCAACGAATGAAAATTCAATACAAATAATATAATTTATTGCATCATAAGGACTACACCCAAATATATGAAATAAAAGTCGGAATCATGTTGATATAGGTTAATATTTTCATCGACTGTAAACACCTAATTATTGCTGTAGACCAAAAAAAACGCTGTAGGAAAAAAATCTCTCCGCCCGCTTTACAGATAGACAGACGAAAGTCCCGCGCAAAAGCACGCGTCTCGGGAATCGCAATAATTTTATAATATCACTAGTACAAACTGGAGCAAACAAACAGTAGCGGAATAATTTGCATGACCGTAGGTATCATAAACACACACTCATGTTTGAACTTGAAATGGACTGGAAGGGTTTCTATTGCGAAACATTTTTATTTCATCTCGCCGGGTTCACTCCACGCCAGTCCGCATATTAACTCTGAACAAATATTTTGATTCTCTAAAACATCGCTTACATTTATACATATGTACATATACGAGTATACGTCTAATAAAATCAACTACTGTAACGGTTTGGCGGAACGCCTTAAATCTTTTACATGAACTGAACAAATCAATTTTAATTTCATATTATTGTAATAATAAAGGTATTACAATCATATAATTACAGTTATAAGTACTACGGTAAAAATTAGGGCATCTTAAGGGACTTGGTGTGACTATATAAAATTAATTATAATCCAGTTATGAATTGTTTGTGATGAAGAGAGGTGCTACAAATCAAACATGGACTTTTCGACCAGTTTTTCTGATGCACGATAGGGGGATGTCTGCTCTGAGCTAGTGATTTTATGATTGCAGAGGAGATTGTCAGCTCAAACCAGTTCAATAGGTGTAAGTTATCTAGTTATGCAACTCCGGTGTAGAGTTGAAAAAATCTTATGCTTACAATATTCTAATTAATGTACCAGTCACAGAAGGTTTTTGATACGAAACAATATGGTAGGAAAACTACACTTAAATGTTAATTTCAAATTGTTTATGATGTACTTTGTAAAATATTAAATTCATTCTATATGACATTAATATAAAATTTACTTTCAATTTTTGTCTGTCAATACTAAAGCTTCCCTGATATAATAGTGAGAGATGATAAAAAAACAATTAGTAATGTATTTTTTTATTCTTGAGGGTAGTAATAATTTTCTAAACAACGGGAGGTACATACTGACGGCTAGAAAATAATATTATGTACGTTAATTTGACGCTTTCGTTTTGATCCTTAGTGAAATTTGCAAAATATTTACCGCTTTCCCTCAGTTTTTTCGGTAGACGACCTTCATCCTGTCAGCCTACACGTGTCCTGTCCCTGAATGGACACAGTTTCCCATCCCCGGCCGTCTACCACCCGGTTGGCCGGGGGTGGGCCCTTCTCCGAGCATTTCAATTTGGAACAATAAGTACCTAACGAAAAAATTCCAGCTTCGACTAGAATCGAAGCGGATGTCAAAGACTTTTTACCTCAAACCCATCTATCATTTTGGCTTAACTTTTCGCGATTTATCCTGTTACCTCTTTGGGGATGAAGCTCGCCCGCCCCACCTGCCTTTGTTACGGGAATATTTGATTATCTAGAAGTCGAGAAATCCAACAAAGACAGATTTAATTTTTAAATTCTCGTCGTCCGCATTCTGATAATTGATGATTGGGCATCCGTCTTTTGAGATAAAAACACACGTTTGTGTACCGAGGTGAGGGTTTATTCCATGATAAATGTTACACCTAAAGCCTAAGGAAATGTGGGTACGCTTGACGCTAAAAGATGAACTTATACGATCCGAGAATTTCTTGTTTCGTTTTATGTCACATGTACCAATATATTTTAATGGGACAGACAGCTCAGAGACAAAATAAAGTACTCTCTTTCTCTAATTTCTAAGTATTTTTGTTATGACCAGGACCAAAAATATACAGTATCAGTCTGCAATAACATTTATTTCCATTGTTTCATAATTCTTATCTGTAAAAATCCGGTAGTCCTTAATACAGTGGAATCAAATTAAATCTATGAATACGTTTCTTATCTAACAAAACGATAAGGCCAACGCATCGCCCCATAAATTTATTCCTTAACATGTGTGCCGAACTGAGTTTTCTACGCTTTTACTGCCTTACATCAATTTCTTATTCCTGGCGTCTCTAGCCTATTATGTTTTTAAGGTAAATGTTAATTTATTAAGCGAAGTAGGACGCCAAAGTACGGCGTTCTAATATTAGGTGATCATTCCAATATTTAGGGCACATCTGTGTCCAGTCTTAAATACAGCTTTATCTCTTTATCGATTAGATCCCTGTCAATACCACCCTTAAGGGCTATGTTCGGATGACTCATAAGTTAAACTGTATGCCTATCACACTAATCAAGGACAAGGGATTCACCGTTTTGAGTATATAACACATAATATAACGTCAAACCTGTATTTCCGCGAAGGGATAGGTAGATGAGTACAGAAAAGTGGATGAGCCTATTGCTGTAGCCAATAATATTTTACCTGATTTAGGTTTCGCATCCATCACCGCTCGATCATCATAATTATGTTCTTCCAACTAATAGACCAAAAAGGCAGTCATAGGTATATTGGATATAAATGAACCCACACTTTTATTGTAGTTTTACGTATGATATACTTGGCAATATTTAAGACAAAATAGAGATTACCGATGTTTTTGTGTTCAAGAATAGATTTATTGGACTTTTAGCGGAACGCCATCGCATGACGGAACGTCCGGTGTGACAGTCCACCCACTTTCCTTTTTATCTCAACTGGAGCGCATTAACAGCGAAATGTCGATGGAAAACATCATTTTTATTATTATACGGGTATAATGCCAGGTCAGATAGACAGAGAGTACCGAGCACAAAATATTTCCATCCTCTCATCTTCGATCTGCATTTTCATTCATGACTCTAACTTTCTATTGCTTCTCCAATTATCTCTTACACTTTGTATCTGTGGTTACTGGAACTGTAAGTTCGATACGAGTACAATGTTGGACAATGTATTGAAGACGAGACTTTATACTATTAAAACTTGTAACGCTGAGTCAAACATTTACTATTCCATAGCTGATAATACTCGATTGCTCAGTTTTCAAAGGTTAAGAAAGGTCTGGGACATATGTACTCCTCAGCTTTTGGTTTTCAATGAATAATATCTGATTACCAAAACCATGCATTATTTTGCCGCGCTCTACTTTCGAAGTTGCGACATTTTTATATCTATTAACAGTTGTCATAATAAAAAGGAGTGTTTAAATGTCTAGACAGGAAAGACATGTTTAGCTTGAACGCAATGTACACTGAAATGCTACCAAATAAACACTGAACTTTATGTACGTACGCACAAATTAGGTCATCTGCGATATTATAACGTTTTAGTTATTGAGCTTTTAACTATAGTTCAGGGGTATATTTGTGTATTCATATATATTATTTGGTAGTAATTTTTTATAGTAGTATAACAATTTTATGTAGAAAGAAATTCAGTTATTTTTATATGAAAAAGTTTTTGGGTATATAAGAATTTAGACATTTGAAACATCGTAACGCTGCAACAATTCCTGCTGTTGAGCAGCACTATTCCCTTCACAAGTGTGATCCAATTGGTAGGCAGACGTACTAAAACACTAAGCATTACAATTTATTACACATTGGGACAAAGTTCTCTTTTATTGATTATAAGATTCTTAAGATTTCTTAAGATTTGTAATAAATCTTGAGAGAAATTTTTCTTTCATTAAAGATAAAAAACACTTTTCGGTATCTGTGTGCTCATAACATTTAAATATATTTATATTAAGTACATAGTATATACGTTGTACGAATGAGTAGGTATTATTTAAGTGGACTGTAACCCTAGACTAAATATTTGGAGTCTACACCTCGTATGCAGGGTGGAATAAGTTAGCCGCATAAGCGGTAAAATCGAGGCCGCCCAGTCTGATACGGAGGAAACTGGCTGGAGGCACGCACGAAAACGCACGCAAGTCCAGTTTTCATACTCTGACACAGCCCTTTATCTCTATCCAACCGGCATGTCGCACTAGCTAACGATTTTTTTTAAATTCCATACATTGCTTGTATTGTTTTCAATTCTACTGTATAGTTCCTTTCAGACCCTTCATTGGATTCGACATTGTTTAGTTGCTCACTGGAAATCCACTTTTTTGCGTATCCTACCATAATCTTGTATTGTTCGCTAGCTCATCGCAAGCAATAAAGCTGTCTACGATAAAGTAATAAAGACCGAAATTGCATAAATGAATGTAAGTTTTTCTATAAGGCTTCCTAGAAGCTATTGTGAAGGGATCATTGCCGGTTAGATATAGGTTTTGTCTACACGCGAATGTTGGGCCCAAGACGGCGTATAAGTTGGAATCCCAGTTGGGCCACCTACCTCGTCCTATACCTAATGCGAGCGATCGTTAACTTACGCGTTTGTACGTTTTCACTTGTTATGACGATGAAAAGGAAATGTGAGTAAATCTTCACACCTTGGAATTGCTCTCATAAGCCTTTGAGACAACTTCAAGAAACTTCACAAGCCTTAGAGAACGTTACGACGTTCTCTAAGGCTTGTGAAGTTTGCCAACCTACACTTGGTCAGCATGGCAGAGTACAGGCTTAACCTTCCCATTTTGAGTGGAGACCCGCGTCCAACAGCGCAACGACGAAATGGTTGGTGATGGTAATGTATTTTCACTTCCGTGTAGCAAAATAGTATCCATAAACGGAACGACAGAAAGATCTATTTTTTCCTTTATAGTAGAAGAATGAAATACTGGAGATTAGATCAAATTTTAGTTTTAAGATTTGAATACATCTGTATAGAGACATATGTACATACACACAATTATGTAAGCATGGCCAGGTGCAGGCGTGTAATAAACAACTATGATTAAAATAAAAATTTTTGAGCCACTGTTGTTGTGAAAGGTGTAACATTTAAAATGTTTGTTGATTGGAACCTTGGATTTTATCTCAATTATGCACAAAATGAAAATAAATATATGTGATTTGAGGTGCGATGAACTTAGCATAGATGTCATTTATATGTACGACGATGGCGTCTAAATGTTGATCTTTTAATGATTTTGTCGATGATAGTGCGATTGCTTGTTTAGGATCTACATACACGGACAGGTCTAAGTCAGTTTGATATGTGCTCGCATATTTGACTTTAATTTTAAATTAATGACTATTTTTGGGAAAATTTCTTATTATGTTTCGTTTTATTGTGTGATTATTATTTGATTGAGAGGTATGTATGTAGTATGTAATGGAGTATGTAAGTAGCCTCGTTGATCGGGTCGTTGGAAGCAGACCGAAGCATTCCTGGGTTCGAATCGAAAGATGACCGGTGAAACATGGAGGTGTATTAAACTCCTCTGCCCATCCCTTCGGAATTAATTACAAGCGTGATGTTACGTGCCTTAAAATAATGATTTGCAATTACGTAGTAGTGGCACAAACACTTTTGCTTTTTTATACTAAAGGTTCCAATCTATTTTCCACACTGGATATAAAAGTTTATTTGGTAAATAATTTTTTTGGTGTTGGTGTTGGTGTGTGCGTGCGAAAGATCAAAGCTATATCTTTGCTAGGATTAAATTTAAAGGGTACTGCTTAGTAAAAAATATACTCTTTGTATAGAGAAAATAAAAATGTATATAGAGTCAGCTGGGTAGACTATGACTATGTATGTCCATGTGTTACTAAATATTAACCGTACTGAGTTTAGCGGGTTCTTAAGGAACTCTCTCTTATTGAGTTCAAATCAAAATAGGTTTTTCTGTGTAGTACAATCCCACGTATTATGTGTACCCCACTCCAAAGGCTGTATTGCTGAACTGTTGAATAAAAATTCTCTAATTCAATACTGCGCATATATTCAGTTAGTCTACTCGCTTTAATCAGTAAATATAGCAATAATAATAATATTTTGAACAACCGGAACACGGGTATCTAACTCGAAATATCTTGTAAACTCTATGCAGAGCCTTTGCTATGTGAATCACTTGATAAACTATTTATTTATATGAATATTTCATACATATCTATAAAGAAAAAAATGCATGCAGATATCACAAATACTAATATTCGTCGCACAAACGTTTGTTGGAATGGGAATCGAACCCACAACATACGGTTCAGCAACCGTACCCACTAGCAACTGGACCTAACGCTCAGTCGTATAGCAACAGTAATAATAATGAGTGCATTGCCAAAATGGCAAGTAACAAACCATATTACAATATTCATTATTCAGCATAGCGTTTATCATTGTCACGACCAACTTGAATAATAGGCTCTGATGACGTCACGGCCAATGCAAAAAGCTCACGATTTATTCTCAGTCACTTCGATCACGAATAGAGAATGCACTGCGCGGACTTGTCAATGACCTTGGCACATGGCTACTGGTATTACACGTGTTTCTAAATTCAGGCACATTCACAGCACAGAACAAAAACCGCTATGAAAGTGTTTCTGATCAATATGGCAGGCGTAGATGCGTGGGTCCCTTTGAAGGTTTGGGATAAGGGATGTTTCATGTGAGTATGTCTAAGTCTACTCATGTCACGTTCCAGTAGATAGCTGAAATATGCTGTTTAAGGTTCAGTTTAACTTTCAAAAGTCATTATACTTTGAAGATATGTTTGTATGTATTTTGGTATCAGGGAATCATTTTCAATATGTTATTACGAAATGTATTGTTTTTCTTTCCAAATTTAATTAACATAGATCTTAAGAGTTAAAAAAAAAGTACGTAACATCACGCCTGTAATGTAGTACACTCCCACGTTTCACCAGTTACGTTTGTCTCATGGAAAAGGTGGTTTGCTTATTGTGATACACCGTGCAAAATTGCAGACTCCGAGTCACTACTGGAAATTCTAAATGAGAAAATTCTAATAGCATCAAACCCGGGATGTGAACCCAGGACCTCCCGGTCGGCAGTCGCGCTTGCAACCACTCGACCAACGAGGCAGTTTAAGGGTTAAAAATTAGGATTATTTAAGTTTTTGCTGAAATCAAAGGTCATACGAAAACGATTCGAAATTGAAAATAAAAAACTAGTAATAAAGCAAATTTTATTAAAAGATCTCCGATATAAAAACTAGAACTACTGGAATGGAAGTAAACAAAATTGTCTTTCAAAGAATCAGTCTTGACGTCACCTTGATCTTTATTCAAACGAACAAAAATATCAATACGTATCTAATTTTTTCATCTCTCATGATCATCATCACATCAACTTCCATCGTTGCACTGCTAAACTACCTTTTCCAAGGTATGCCATGGAAATGGCACCACTTGATTTCATACTACTACTACGATCTCCCTTTTCAAGGTTGTCACTACAACGGCCCAGAAGCTTTAATTACTATGCTATCATAACGTCACGCCTGTATTATCCCGAAGTTGTAGGCAGAAGGGTGTACCACTCGCATCTCTCATCAATTATGTTATAAGTCACTGTGCATTATTCTATCACGACAACGTTGACACTTACCATCAGGTAGCCCGTCTGCCTGTTGGCAGGCTAAATTAATAAAATGTATATCATTGTTCTAGTATACAAATAAATTTAATATAACAATTTTCATACAATGGTAAGTTTGTTGGTAACATAAATTAGCGCTATTAAAATAAAACGTAACACGAATGACCCCTATTGCCAAGTGAACTAATGGTGGATCTGATGGTCGGTTTAAACAGCTGTTATTTTTTGTTGCGCGCCAGTACCTACTTATATGTATGTTACTGGCGACGTTCCTTGCCGTTAAGTAGATGTTTTCAGATTTTTTTTAAATTCATATAAACCTTTTAGTCAAGGATACAAGGGTATGTTTAATGTTTACTGGCAATGTCTCTCAGTTAGTCCTGGGTGATGGAAGTAACTCGTAGGTACATACTTTATCATATCTATAAGTGAAATATAAACAATTGAAAAGTGCTACAAGGATGAGGAAGGAGTGCTGCTGTAGGATAAGTGATGTGAAGTGATGAAAATTATTGCGCGTTTATTTTTCAATTTTTCCTTTTTAAACTTATGAAGTTAGCGATTGATATAAAAGAAATAAGTCAGGTCAGAAAACATAGAGAATATATTTAGATGCCCCTCCCCCCAACCCCCGATCTGTAAAATAGTGTTACTAAAACATTTTTGTTTAAAGATGTAAAATGTAAAAGCAAGAAGCGGTACGAACGCGGAAAACGCACGAATAATTTTTGGCAAGCGCGTACAAGCGCCTGCAAGTAGACGAGGCTAATGCCCTCCCCATACCATTGCAAGGCCACCCAGCGCCGCACTCGGCGCGCCGCTCCGTAGCCATGGCGATCGTGGGCGAACGTTGCGATAGAGACACCCCACGCGGGGCGCGGTACCTCTTTTCAATCCCTCAATGGCGCCTAAATCTTTACCTGAAGGCCGATGAATATTATGTTACCTATCGGTTTCACGGTTCTTCGAATATATGCGTAGTTAGCTGGTGTTGGCGAAAATGTTGACGTTAATTATGTGTGGGCCTGATATATGCTGTGTTGCGTTGCGAATTAAAATTGGGCAGATATTCTATCTTTTGTCTAGTGTAACAATAGTAAAACTTGTCAAAAATATATATTACTACAAATTTTGGTACTTATGTTGCACAGTTGCATATTTATTTTATATAGGTAGTGGCTAAATACATGGACAAGCAATAATTGATTTAAATTAATTTTCCACGAATCCTTTAACCTTTACAATAGAGTTTGATTAATCACTTTCCTATTTTAATCTAAGTAATAGACATTTTTCTAATACTACCTCATTTTTAGTTAAAAATTCTTTTTATCTATACGCATTTAATTTGTTTCTCTGTCTAAATGTCATTGTATCTATGATTAATTTTTTTGCGTTTTCAAATATCCTGACTTTGGCAATACCTACGAACTTTTGTACGAAGCGGAAAAAAAGCTCGGGATAAAAGCCGTTGGACCAAATTCGAAGAACTCTAAACATTTCCCTCGAACCTTGAGGGGATTCTTAGAATTTTGATTCGGGATCACGGTTCGACGACTCGTTTAAATATATACGATACAATTATAAATAATAACGGCGCCTAGATTTTGATGAGAAGTTAATGCTGAATAATGTTCAGACTTAATGAACGATCCATACTTCCAGTCTCGGCATCTTTAAAGTAAACAAGTGTTATTTCAACTGCTTTAAATCGTAATACACCAAAATCTTGATACTTCAATATAGGAAATAATATTTAATATATTATACTAATAATCAGTTCAAAATACAACACTTAGTGAAATAGGCAAGAATGTATGAACTATGCTTATTCTGATTCTTGACAGGTTGCGCTACCTTGACATTCAATTACTTACTGTTCAAAGCATAAAGCGATATTCTTCAACATTTCGTATTTAAATTATCTATGTTATAAACTTGAGTTTCTTTTTATTTTAAATGTGGATTTAGTATTGTTTCTGATTAATATATACATTTGTAAATTATTTTCGAAAGCCTAAATCATTTTGAAAATAATAGTAATTTGATGCGGCCCTGTTCATTGTGGCAGTCGCAATAGATATTTGCGCATCGGGCCTCCGATACCCCCCCTCCCCCTGCCCTGCCTCTTCCCGTGTTGCTACTCAATACTCTCCGATATTCGAATTTCGAACATTAATCAAATATCGTATAAACTGATGCACAGATGAATAAACGGTTTCTAACCTTCAAGTTGTGTCACTTTAATATTTGGTTTTAATTATCGCCAGTACCGATGTAGTGCGTGTCGTATTTATAAAGTAAGTCTGAAAATAACTTGCTTTAAGCATTTCTAATACGTTAAGATTTATTAAATTAATGTTTTATTTTAAAAGTATTGTTTTCAATGTTGTGATATTTACACAAGAAATGAAAACAATTTCACATACAATAAATTGAAATTTACATTCACATAAATCACACATAAATTTTTTTTCTTAAATTTAATTTTGATTGGCACCGTTGTGTGTTACACACGTAGGTACAAATTATGTATTCGATAATCGTTGTTTTATTTATAGACTTGGAAAATAGGTACATACGACTATAAAATTTAATTTGGACCGCATTTCAGAGTTTCTTGCCTTTTTTCCTTCAGCTGTTTTTCATTCTCTTTTTTTCTTGCCTCTCTTTTGACAGCAGCTGTTATATTTCACTGTTTTGCAATGCAATTATTTAAGTATGATGTTATAATTTAAGGCTGTACTTTATCATCTTATGTACATACATTTTGACAACCTTACTGTAACGGATACTTGGGACTTTGTAGTCTAAATACCTACATTATTATAATATTCTGTTACATAGATACATATCTTCACGGAAAGTCGCTTACGGGGTAGGCAGAGAGCACAGAGTGCCAAAATAATATTTTGTTGACATATCAAATAGGGCTAAGTTCGTTTAAATATGTATCAGCTTATTTCACAAAAGTTTTATCGGGATGGTCTTCCCAGTACAGTCTCCGCCAAGACGTTGCTGCGATCGGCGGGAGCTCATGACGAAGGATCTCAATCAGATCCAATATAAATTGGACTATCCGACATAACATACGTGAGTCAAGACGACGCATATTTAATCACATACGAGTCCATAAATACTAACGAAACGTTCAGTAGTGAAGAAGTACTTAGAATTTACTGTAATTTGCCCCAGTACTTACG
>DWEC01000031.1:0-26462 GCA_018245735.1 Microceris miodesmiata
GAAACGAAGGGATACGCTACACTCCTCTGCCTAACCGTTCGGGAATTAGATGCCAAGAAGTCTGCCGCGGCGCGCGCACACAGCTGCGCGCTGACACTCGATCCACGCACACTACAGGCGGGGAAAATCAACCGAGCACCGAGCCTCGCGTACGCAAGCAGCGTGGTAATACCAACTCGAACATTACAATGTTAAATGTTATATTAAAACACAGTTACTTGCATTTTCGAGATCTACGTAAGTCTCGTTTGTTCATTCTAACCCTAGAACATACGTCGAGGCCAATTCGAAAAATTTCTTTAAATAAATGATTTTCCCTGTAGTTTTTGTCAGAAAACATGCGGAGTCATTAATATATTAATTTTAAAAAGTAACAGGTATGTTAAAAATGTTTTAATGAGTTTATTTGATTTATATGTGCATCAATAAAATATCGCTTACGCGTATATGTGTAGGTACTCCAAGTTTTATTATGATTTTTTACAATTTATGATTCATGTACTATAATTATAATTTATGCATCCGTCCCGTTTTAAAATAGATTCCAGTCTAGACTGAAGTTGCGAGGGAAACGACCGGAACACGTCAACCAGCTGTTTCCTTCCACAAAATATTAATGTAATTTTATTTAAATCGGCCAAATGACTTTTACGTAACATTAAAATGGCGTGTCTCTCAAGATTGGCGTTTTTCGTTGAATCAAGACCATAGTCACTCTTTTCTAACAGCAAAAAATATTTGAAATGAAGTGTTACTGGCAATAAATAACTTTTGAAAGACAAGAAAACTTCTCTGCATTGTTTAAAATAACAAAATATATGTTTTTAATTATTTCATCATAATTATAGCGGTACAGAATGTACAAACAAACAAAAGAGCGAAAATCCCTTTGCTTCGGAAACCGCGTAGAATAGACAACACAGACTAAGGTCGAGTCCGCGGTCAAATAGTTATTGTAACACGAGAGGCAAATGTATTTGGGTCATTCAGCCAAGTGGAGCGATACTTGATATTTGCAGATAGAAATCTCAGGTACGCTGTTACTAATACACACTAAGAGTAGTCATTATTTAAATTATCATAAAGATGTCGATAAATCAATACCCATAAAAATATATTAACAAAACTAAAAATGATCGCGAACATTTCCTTTAATAATAAAATCCATAAATTAATACACATTAAGTGAAAACAATAGGAAAAATATTGGAACTCAATTCAAACCTAATACGATATGGATACATGCATATTGGCCATCAAATTAGAGAGGATTTATACGCGATACACTTAAAACGGGTATGTCCGTCCCGCAGGACGGCCGTAAATTGTCATCGGACACGGACATCTAAAAATAACAGCTGGTCTCTCGCGTATTTAGATAAATCAGTAAATGTTGCCTAATTTTAGTTTCATTTCAAGTATAATTGATTTTAGTGACTTCTTCTTCTTCTTAATGTGGCTCTCCGACTAGCGAGAGTTGAACTTTGGCGACTTAGTTATTTAAATAGACTTAATAGTAGGCGACGCTCTAGTAATTTACGCTCACCATTCCATCCTAGGACCAATTTCATAATTCGATTAAAATTAAAACTTATTTTCGTTTTATGAGAGTCGACCATTTTGAATTTTAAAAAAATATGTTCAGTCTCATAATTGAAACGAATACTTATTAGTGACGTTTTGCAGAAAATTTTATTCTGGTGTGATTGCGATTTTTACAGTTAGTAAAAATCGCAATCACACCAGAATAAAATTTTGCCAGGCAGTTGCCTGTCATTTAAAAAAATAATACACAATGAAACTATAAAACTTGTAAACTACCAGATATTATGGACAAAGTAGTCATTCGTTTGGTCTTAAGTACTTGTATTATTTTACTCAAAAAATCATGATAATTGTCTCAGCCATGAAATGAAAATTAGTATGAAACTACAAAGAATACATTCAGCTACACTTCAAGCTACCTTACCGTTTAAGCTACTATTATTATTGATTATAAATAAAATAATTTGCTATTTAGACTTATTAACGAAGCGTATGATTTCTACACTTAATAAACTCATTATGCACTCGTCATCCACACGTCATCGAGTTAAATCTCAAAATAAATGATGTGACGAATGAGTTTCATTGTTATTTGATGATGGTTGTGAGGGTACGGGAGTATATCACGAAGGCCCACATCATGCGTTTTAATTTCAAAGGAATAAAGTTGAAAATAGCATAAATCATGTGCCAAAGTATTGTGCATTGCAACCACAAGAGTAATTAACTCCATACGTAAACTTCACGCTGTACAAGAAACTAATCGAATACATTATTAAGTAATCGATCACTTATTCGCCAAGTGACTTCATGTGGAAACACATATGTAAAGAAAGTTTTGAGTGGGAGATTAAGTTTAGCAATTAATAATAAAAAATACTAAAACTAATAAAGGCCTATTTTATTTACTAATAATACTACACAAACAATTAATTTATGTGTATATTAACATATTTCTGGTAGTCTCTTTTACTTGCTTATAAGGGAGAAAATCATAAAGACGTAACATGTACATGTGTAGGTGCCTTTATTAGATAACATGGACAGGACACTTCATCAGCCTGATTCAGGCCACTGCACCGTCTAGGTCTCCCCTAATGGACGCACTCTTACACGTTCATGGAATATTTTTGCCAACCGCCACCAAGCTGGACTGCAGCATTATAAAACATTGAAATAATATAGTTCTTTTTTAACATCACTTAAAATCTCAACATAGTACATAAATCAATGTTGACGTATATAATGTCATTGGAACGTTGTTTACGTGTCAACTCATTATATTCTAAGTTTACATAAAATGTAAAGTTTCCACACGAAACTTATTTTTAGCAGTGACAGAATTATTGTATTAAGTTCGATAATTTTTCCGATTGAACGACAACGCTTCCGTCTTGTACTCGCGATAATATTTGAATGTAATAATAATGAAAATAATAGTTTTTGTAGAGTAAGGTTGTAACTAATACTCAACTTGCATAGCCAGGTGGGAATTTGATCGACAGGAAAATGTTGTTGTCAAGAATATTCGCAATTAATAAAAGAGTTGCCTTTCGAAATGTGGGCGTATACGACGCTCAACCTCGGCGTTGACCGGCATCGAACCTGCGCAGTTTCGAGGTCTGACTAATCCAAACACTCGACTCATCGCGCTATATACGTTTAAATTTAGAGGAACAACATACGGAAGTACTCACTTCCGGATGCTCTTCTATTACAAGGAAAGATGTAGATCCTTTCGGTCAACCTCTTCCTAAGTCACATTTGTATTCTGAAAAAATAACAGGTAATTTGATTTTAAAATGTGCAACACGTATGTGTGCATTTTAATATTATAATTTACTTTAAAATAAACAATAGTGTTAATATAGCCGAAAAACTAACTTGGCTTTCGATGTAAAATTCTAGAAAAAAAAATGACGCCTTCATAATTTGTCTCTGATAAAAATAATATGTTATCTTCGCGCCCAAGCCTCATAAATATCAAATCTTTTATTTCAATTTAACTGCTGTCTAGAGTTGGCGCCACTTTTTTCACACGCTGTTAAAACGATATACGCATAAAATATTACACTTGTTATCGTAATTTAATTAAAACCGCTTATAATCGTGTCATATATTAACTTGAGTGACTTTTGCAATGGCTATAAATTACCTTATTCTAATTGTTACATGAGTCATTATGTTTATCACGCAGCTCAGACTCATTCGATATTTACCTATTTATATTTACATATATGGCGCTAACATAACGGAGTGACGAGAGTATCGACGGGAACTATTTTTTATTTATTAATTACATGAAATTGTATACTAATTATTTTCAAAAAACAATGCCGATATAGAAGCGTGTACCCTGAGGAGTGATTCCTCCAACCATCGTTATAACCAAACAAAGCAGATTTGACAGATATGTATTATAAATATATTTTAGTTTCAAATTTTAGTACTATGTAATAAAAATTGAATATAATTCAAAGATAAAAAATTGCGCTATCCAATATCTTAAAAATAATAAAATATACTAACAATGGAAAACTTGTCATCTTCTAAAATCTGAATTGATTACCATAACTGGTTTTCACTTTTAATCGAACCACAATCGAAAACAATAAATAATACAATTAATCGGCGTTTCCTTTTAATTAGTCTTGTGACCGCTGGTGTGTGGAGAAATTTCTGATACTGTGGGCGGTGTATTATGAATGGGTGGCGGCGCTCAGAATGAATGAGAAATTAAAATATAATATCTCGCAATGATAACAGGGGACCGCTTGGAGCGGAGCCAGAACTAAGAACACTCAGGGTTCGTTTAGCGATAAATAAGAAGTTAATGGCACTGGCCAGACGGCGTTGACAAGTTTACTTGGCCGCCAGACAGTTGGACAAAACGAAAAAAATCACCTCGCAGAGTGCGTCCCGCCTTTGACTTTTTAGCAGTTTCGAACTTCGAAATCATCCTTTTTCTGCCCACCGGCCACGGTTCCGCTGCTCGTCAATGAACCTATAACGATAACGCTAAATTGAACCATTAAAAAATTTTACTAGCATTGTTTTTGATCTGCTTATCAATGTTTATGGTTATTGAATATTCATTATTCATCCTCAATGTTTTGGTCAGGTAAAAAAAGGTTTTTTAGAAATAAAACTCAGACGATACTTAAACATGAGAGGAAAGATACTAAACACCCGAAACACCTGTGCACTGCGGGCGGTCTGATATTTGTTTATGTGAAAATGAGAACAAAAAAATTAAAAGTATTAGGATTGATTTAATTTAGTCAATTTATTACGCAATAACTTACTACCTACTTAGTTAAAAATATCCAATTTAAAGGAGGATGTCACCCTCATTCATGTTAAAATTATTTTACTTAACTACGTCATAAGTCTACGTCGTATTAAGATATTTAAAAGTGTAGTGTAATCTCCATTTAACGCCAGTCGATTTAACGTCGAACTCCCTAAAACGCCAAACGACTTGAATCTGGTTCTTTCACTTCGTTATCCATATAGTGGTACTCTATACAGCATCACATCAACTCTAAATGACGACAATAATAAGTATGTAGTTATTAGGCAATTATTAATACTTTCTAAGTTTCAGAAATAAGAAATAAATGCCTTTGTATATATTCTTTTGTTAATTATTTTATGGTTATATTATCTAGCCTAAATTTACCTCCTTTTTGTTTATCGATTTTCAATGTTTTGTACGTGCTAAACTCGACTTTTACTAGACTGTTGTTAGTTTGTGTACTAAAGTTGCTGATATCTTCTCCGTTCTTCTCTACTCTTATAACTCAATAAAATGCACAGTCCCTTCAGTATAGCTGTAAAAAGTTTACACTGTATCTGTACGTTGTTATAGGAATGTGTGCCAAAAAATAATTACCGAGATTTCTCTGCTGTTAATTTAATAATAAGGAAATTCCGAAATACAATACAATTTAAAAGCTGTGATATGACATTTAAAAGCATAGATTTTTATGTTTTGTTCTAAGACTATGATATTAGCAGAAACCTAGCTGCAAGATGAACAAGTATTGAGTGCCTTTATTACATAATTTATATAAACCTATTCAGAATGCATTGCCTAAAAATGTACCGGACTTTAAACACTGCACTTTTAACAAGAAAAGGTCGAGAGAAAAAGACGACTCATTCATTCAAAACCAATATTTGACTATCTCTAGATTATTATTAATTATAAAGCTTATGTTTCCAAATACATAACGTAGAATAAAAAGGTCGTAAAGGCTTTGTGATGGAAAAGCTAATTTTCCATCCATAGACAATAATTTACATAATACATGTGTTAATGAGTTATAGACACTGGATGTTATAGACAGAGTGCCATTGTTAAATGAGGTTTTTATTAATTTATTCTACTGCTTTTTTTATACACCAGTAAACAACAACTAATAAGGAAATTACATTTATTTCTAAAATCACCAAGGCCGTTTGTGATGTAACAAGTTGAACTGCATACACCTGCCAGGCTATAACAATTGCTATGTGATTACACAAATATCTTTTAATGGGTCTGTTGGTCCTGTGGTTAGCGTATCTGATTATCTAGCAGGCGATGACTGTTTAATTCCTAGCGGGTAGTAAAATATAAGTGTAATGAGCAACTATTTGTTTTCAACTCAAGAGTAAAGTAACGTATATAAGAGTGTGTAGTTACATATTAGCAAGTACATATATAGTTCTGTTAACTATTTGATCGCTATACCTCTGCCTATTTTTACATTAAATGAATATGTGTGAATTGTGCCTAGATGTTTATTGGTTTATTATATGTAAGCAAATGAATGGACCGTACTCTATGTCATGTTTCATGTGTACCGTGTAATTATATGCCATAAAAATTAATGCGTACACACTAAAAGTGTTACATTGCTATATTATAAAAAAATATTACACAGTCAGTTAGACTTTCTAACTAATATCTGTATATTGAAATTAAAATTTTATCTCTTTGTCGTGTATTAATTCTATCATTCTACATATACATTCTATCGTTATGTTTTGTTTAAAAATCGAACAATATTTTGCTTATTTTTCTGAACCACAAGATTTTTTTTGCCGTGAATTACTGTACTGGTCGAGTACTCGAGCAGTTTCATTATTTGTTGTAGCATTTTAATATTTCGTTTTTGCTTCATTTTCTACATGATATTTTCCACCTTCTCGATGCGGCGACCGTTGGGGAAATATCCATTATGATCACATAAAAAATGGAATGACTCAAAGACATCAGAGGACGTATCCCTGAGTTGTTCGGTCTCAGATATAAATTTCGTTAATGCACTGTAATATTCTGAAATTATTTACACACTTAGTGAGCTATTTGCGTCCGCCTTTGATGTGTCTACAGCGATCACTTGTACACTTGCACGCTAATTCCTATTTATTTTGAATTAAATTTAAGTTTTTAATATGAAACGTGTACTAATTTTCATTTACTTAAGAGGTTTAATTTATTGAGAGAAATTTGTTTATTTTTATATACTGAATAGAACGAAAAGCAGTAGGATTTAAAACTTTCAGATTTATGTAGAGGGCATTGATTGTCATATAAATATATAGAAACTGTGTCACCTTTTCGGCGATTATAGGCGCGATGCTACGTTTAATCTAAAAGCTAGTTAAATATTTATTAAGTTACGTAGTTTATAAGGATATCACCAAGAAGAAATAATCGGAGGATGAATTTCATAGTATTTTCCTTGAATAACAAATTATGAAGTCGATGGATGGAAAATAAGTTGTTTGTCTCGTGTTCAACCTTCTAGACTTTTCCGAACTATTTTCCAACGTAGTTTTTTTTTGCTTAGCGAGGACTACAAATAAAAAAAGAATAGCTTTTTTTTGATCTAATAAACTTTAAGCTGACGTACAGAAATACCTATAAAATTATATACGATTTAAAACCGTTAGAAAATTTCCGTACATACGTATTATTCTTATATTTTATTGCTTAAATATTTCTTATACTAGGATTAAATTATCATTTTGTAATTTACACTGCTCAGGTATTCGAGTATTATATTGAGGATTCTATTTTGTTAAGCTTTTGAAATCAAAAAGTGTTTAATAGCTTTTGCTCATTACGTTCCAAGTCGAAATCAAAAAGTATAATAAAGTATGGGGTCCTTTATGTACAGATTTATTTATGTGCAGATTTCGAAGGATATTTTATATATAGGTATCGGTACCTATCGCACAAAATACATAGGTAATATATATGTAGGTACCTATCGCACAAAAGTAAAAGTCATAATATTATTTCGATTCTTAACATATTATTTAAAACAGATTTAAAGTTTTTTAATAATTCTTTAAGTGAAAATGACAATTATTACTGTTAACATAAACACAATCCAGAAAGCACAGTGTCATACGTGCAGGCCGATCTTGGCAACTCCTGAACTACCTGTCAGTATCTAGCCTAATTTATGAACAAAAAACATTTTTTTAAATTATTCCGCTAACAAGAGTGTGAAATAAATTTCATCATACTTTGTTTATTTGTTACTGGCAATTATGTGAGTAGTAATTATAATTTACATAATGCCTGTAAGAATTCTTTATATCTATATCCGCTTCCTGTATGCGATTTCCGCCTTCGGCGCCACATTAGCGCGGTTAGGTTCGCTATGGAAACACTATGGTCCAACGAGTTTTTCTTTACCTTTTTGTACATCTGTTGATTATAATGAAGCAATGTATTTAGTTTAATATAGTTTAAAAATGGAATACTGTTTAGAAATTGAATATTCTTTAGAGTGTAAAGATCGACGATAGTACGCAGAGAATTTAAAATTCGAATGAATAGTGCGGGACTCCGTGTGCTGCCATGCTGATGTGCGTTTGAAAAGCACTTAGCCAAGCTGCGCCAACATCGAGTTCAGTGAATAAGCATACCAATACTTGTACACATTAATATCATCGCTATAAAATTTAATAGGTGCTGTCATTTCTCTTTCGACGTTTGTGTTTACCATTTTTCTTATTAAATGCTATAAAATGAATAATATACCCTACTGTAATAAAATAGAAGTTATTGTGTATTTCTATATATATAAAACTTAATTAGATAATATAATAAGAAACTAAGATGTAATTATTTAATACTATCTGCTGCTTAACAGCAAATGTGCGCCGCGCTGATATTTTCTATTGAATTCTGTACTGAACAGTTTCATAATCATACTCCTTAAATTGAATTACGTACAAATAAATATAAACATTTGCTCATTAGATACATATCGTTCCACCAGTGGCCATACAATGATGTGTGTGTGCTTTATTTCCCCGCGGTGTCCCGTCACACGTAACTCTCGGTTTCAGTCCGATGAGCATACTATACTTATACGTCAATCGGTAAGCACTCTATTATTATGCCGTATTAAATTTATCTCTCGTAATCCAAGGCCCACCTGTGCGGTTCAACGGCACTAGACCCAACCAGTTCGTCTGGTTATTTTAACCGGCCAATATAAATTTACACCTATCGATTAATAGCTACACAACTTTCGACCTTGTTCCGTACGTCGGAACAGCCACTGTGCCCTCAAACAAACACAGTTGACGTTTGCCCACAAAAGCGCCATTTACGTATTTATTTATTTTTTTAATCTGTATCGGTCTGGACATTCGCGATTAATGCCAGTGCCTGCGCAGAAGTAGACGTATGTTGTCTTTTTTATGCCGCGTTTTCAGGGTGGCCTCGGTACAGGATGGAGTGCCAGTGTGCTTGATGACCACGTCGCTAAGATTTATGCGTGCCGCGGGCTTAACCACATCACATGTTTTATGACGCGCAAATTATATGTTAGGAAAATATATCTGTCAACTAAAAATAGAACAGTGAATGTGTCCACCTACATAGTATATTGGAAACTACGTGTATAACTAACTGTAGTACAAAGAAAACGTATAGTTATAATAATTATTATTCCGCCAATAATGAGTCAGAAAGTTGCAACTGTCCCAGATATCGGCTTGAAAAGTTTTATCTACAACTCAATACGCACTCAAACCTGTTCTTAGCGTTTACCTTTTGGATTTTTTAAATTTTATACTTGCAACATTTGGATTGGCGACCGTTAAGTGTTTCGAATAAAAGCAATGCACGAGTTGCCGCGTTCGAATGTTTATATAAACGATCTAGAACCTTCCGCGGCTTTCCTTACCGAGTAGGTGTCTGCGACAATTTTCCGATAGTTGCCTTAAGTTTTTATGGCCGCTCACTTGAATCTAGTCCTTGCCCGACAGTAAACGTCGCCGCTCGCCCACTTTATATCGCCGTATTTCTAATTAGTGTGAAATGCATGGCCGTATATGTTGCAATAAATCTTCTATGGAACGCTTTACGTCACCGACGTAATAATTCATTGCCCAGCAGCAGGAACGCTAACTTATTGCAGCATGCTATATTAATGTATTAACGAACAAACATTTCCTTGTGTTTTAATACGATATTTACAATTGTACACATTTACAAGTTAATAAACTAATAAAACGTGTTACCTACCTCCGTTTGCGAGTATAATAACTAGTTAGCTCAGTATATGCGACATTAATGTTTACAAAATCACACATGATTGACATGCAATCGTATGGAAATAGAAATTCCACATGTCTTAGTCACCTAAATAATAGATGTGAGCACCACTAGATGCAAATTCAAATACAATTTGTGCATACCTTACCATGCCAATCACGAAGCGTGGCACAATACAATTCAGTACTTTGTACTGTCCCTTATGCGAAACATTACTAAATTTCAATAAGATTACTAAAATCTACTTTATTCTTATCTGTGGTAATATTTTAAAATTCGAAATAGCGATTTTAAATTTATTCCAATTTTAAATTGTTCCCCTGTGCAAACCATTACAAAATTTCAATTGAAGGGAACAAAATTATTGAAGCTTTAATTTTGTTTCGTTTAAAAAAATATTTTTTGTTAGCTGCTAATTTTAAAATTCGAAATGGCACCATTGCAAAACTCGTCCAGGTGTTACATAAAAGTCTCACAAGAATCCCACGATAACTTGATACGTATTCGCATCATTTGTATTCTCATGATATTGCCTTTTCCGAGCGAGAGAGAATCAATTTTCATTCGAGGTCGATAACCTGATAGCTACTTTATAATATACCAAAGACGTTAGATATTCTTTTATCTTGATTTAATTATAATTAATCGTAGTAGATTTATTCAATATTTCCGCTTTCCCGCGCAAATCTTTGCACAGATAAAATACGAAATTCGAATTTAAAAGAAAACACGTAGTGACGTTCACAATTTATCTGATTCCGCGATCTAGGCAAGGAATGCACACAGCCTGCGAATGGACTGCAAAATGAAACGTAACGTAAGGATGTTAAAAAGTGTAGTTACGTAAATATGTATTGCGTGCCAGTGTGCGTAGCATCGCGGGCGCAGACTGCGAGGCGCGGCCGCCTCGCTCCGCAGATTACAAATGGAAACATTACATACCACTGCAGCATGCTAATACAGATCTGATTGTAAATAGTTATTTATTACGAACACCCTACATATTTCTCTACTATGTTACGCGCATGCATTATTAGCAAGCTATTCATTACATCCACAGTTGTTTCGAGATACCATTCAAATTCGTTGCATCAAAATGATCACTTTTTACTTAACGTTTAAAATTGAAATACTCCATAAATGGAATATTCATTGTAAATCCAACTGTGTCAAAAGTATATTTTCTCAACGGTTTTTAAATAATCCCTAAAGTATATTCCATCGCGTTATTAAAATAATACTTGTTAATGGATACATTTAAGTAAAACGAAAGGATAACTACTTGAATGAAAGTTAAAACGTTAAAAAAATTAAAATTATACGGTAAATTAAAAAATTAAAATTATAACATTTAGATAAATCGAAAGGATAACTACTTGAATGAAAATTAAAACGTAATATAATACAAATCAATTGAACAAATGACCAACGACCAAAATAGTCTGGATGCATTACCCGCGGCTATTACGTATAAGATGATTGTACATATTTGAGTCAACAAACGCAGATGTAAAGTTTTTATGACATACTGGAAACGCCTTTCAATGTACGATAGAGTTCAGTACTTTTGTTCAATAACTTAATTTGACACAGATAATAACTTTTTGTTATAAAATTACGATTTCATATGATAGCACAATAACGTGTGCATACAATAACAATACAATTGTTGTTACGTAACATTATTATTATTATTAAACCGTATACGATGCATACAATTAACTAAAATTTTCTGGATTCGTGGAGTAATTCTTAATTAGATTATTTTGGATAAGTTTCTACTTTTACCGTCGTTTATGTGCAATGTCCCAAAAAGTTTGAACTTTTATTAATTTTCCACCAAAAACAAAATCTAAAAACTAGAAGATTACATTTCTTTAATATTTAAAATACACAAATCATGAGCAGATACTTTAACCGAACGATATTTTTTTAATGGAAAATGTAAAACCAGGAGATTAAAATCTGCTTGGGATAAGACTAAAATCGAATAACCGAATATTTCTAACCTACTATAAAAATTATGCCCGACCGGAAAGTATATTTTAAGCCCTCGCAAGTCATGTTTAACCACATGTTACATGACGAAAAAAACCTGTCTATGGTTTCCGACGATCACCAGTAAGTGGATAAGGAGTCGGTGAGTCAGGTGTGGTTAACCGGTGGGTGTGAAAGGATACCACGTGTATTGCAACACGTATGCAAGTACCGACTGCGCAAGGTCGTTGTCCAGTCTATTTCAGCGGCTCTTATAAATCTTGGTTCTGATGCAATTTATCGATTAACAAGTGCAAGATAATTTGTTGAGTGTTTCGAGAATGTTCTCGGTTATTTAGTGAACCGATTGTGCTTTGAATGTCAGCAATATACCTACATAGTTTTTATGGTGATCGAATCATACCTACATATTTTACACACCCAAATGGATCTGTCTTTATTGTCTTTACAAGTAATTGCAAATAGTCCATCTACTGGATCATGTACCTGTTTGTTAATAAATTGCTCTACGACATGTCTAGATATTCGTTATAACCCGAAATATTCCAAAATGACAAGCAAATTTAGGAGATGAAAAAAAAAATATTTCGCAAATGTCACACTGACGTTTGAGCGCGTCACATTTAGTGTCTGTAATTCTTCGTTGACCTAGATAGGGCTGCACGTGGTTAATTGTCTCTCATTGGCCGGTCGGCCAGTCATCACGCCACGACCTAGCTGCTAATTGATACGCGGGTAACCGTTTTGGTATGTTACATAAATAACTAGTGGATATCAAGGAAATTTATTAAATGGTAATGTGTACACCATTATGCCCGATAGATGGCGCTGACCTATACTACCGTTGAATTAAAACTCAAAATTTTCCAAAGACATACTCATATGTTAAAATGTCATTTACTGTTGCATTAAATGAATGGATACTATGGTTTGTAGTTCATTTTTTTTAATAAATAAACAGTGTCTATATTGCATACGTAAAGGAATCTATATATTAATACGCGAAGCAAAAACTTTGTTCCTACCCCTTTTTAAGAAAATTGTGAGGACGGAGGAATATAGAATTTGACACATATACTTATAGTTTATATAGAGGAGTGCAGAATGCTAAAATGTGTGTAATTTAATGTGTAATTTAAATAATGTTTAATTTAAATGTGTAATTTAAATGGGTGTGTAAACCATTTATTATTTACGTTCCCACTGTCATTGTCAGATATGAGACGGACTGTTATCAATTAGTAGCACAGCAGAAGGAATAATATAAGCGTAGTCTTTGATATCAGAACCTGGACAACGCTCAAACTGTTTTTCATGATTTACAATCGAATTTCCGTCGCTACTAGGTCACTAGTAAATGTAATTACATACCAACGAAAAATCCAAAGGTAATGATTTAGTGACAAATTTACTTACTCCTTCACCAATAGTTTCCCACTTCATAACTGACAATTCTTTCAATTAGAGATTTTCTTGTTAATTAATTAAATAACCCTTTTGGGTGCAAATTCGGGATAGTAGAGATTCATTCACAGCGAAACTAGGAAGTGAGAGCGTACGCAGATTCGTCCAAAGGCCGACGAGAGGTCGCGCCGAAGGCTGCGCGCGCGCACCTACAATGGCGGATTCTCGATAGGTAGGCAAAAACTTTGATAATACAATAAGAGCAGTAAATATGTAACGAAAATGTCTGAGGTATAATAAAAATTATATAATAAATCATTTTCGGGGTGATCTTATCAATTCTAGAATGTGTGATGGCAAACATGTGCTATGATGATGGCAATACCAGTGCTAGTTTGAATACCAGTGCAAGTTATGATAAACGAACGTCAACATAAACTATATTTATATATTTTTAGTTTGTCGTTGATAAACCAAACATTACATGAGGGATGGTATTATTTTAATGCATGCAAATGTCGTATTTATACATGTAACGTTAAAAGGCAACCCTGTTATCGATCTATGGTCAGATAAGCAGCTATTGTCTTCGAGTTCGTTAGTATACACGCGTTCTATTAGTTCTGCCAACGTTTTTTTTTGTACGCAAATGAATAATTTATTCATGTTCATGGCTTAATTATCACGTAATGTGCTTGTTACATAACAATTTGATTCAATGCGCGTAATAATTTACTGGTACTGTAGAAATAATTAAGTCTGTCTGCACAGTATAATGAGTAGATTTATTAAATAAAAGTTTTTATATTAGTGAAATTAAGGTAAATCAAATATTCTCTTATTAAATCGAAATTGAGCAGAGTAGTGTAAACTGTAACTCGTTTCTGCTACTAGTAATTCATTACTTTTACATTTATCATACATACAACATACTAATAATGTTACGATATAACCCATAGTGGTGGATTGTCTATTAGTAAAGTAACTATATCCACTAAGTGATCCATCTACGCGTATAAAGATGGTCTTGCATGACGTGAAGTTAGGAGGCATATCAACATCAACAACCCATTGTCAAGCAACAGATTTATAAAGATTTCTACACGCCGGGACAGACGCGGTCACGTCGCCACGCGGTCCTTTTAACATATTAATGTGCAGATTTTAAAGTGTATTTAAGATAATGGGACATGGAATTTTATTGGTATCATTGGAACAGACCTTATCCTTCTGTGAAAAATGTTATTCTTAGTATACGAGTTTGCACCTATAGCGTTCCTTTTCCATTTGGATGACGTGGCGTCCCATCTGTGTTCCAGTTAAGGTCAGCTCGACCAACATGCTGAATATTCGCTACTTCTATTCAGACTAGATTTTATTGAGTGATTGTAATGTTTGAAGCTCTATATAAGTACATTGTACATATGTATTTAAAAAGCACACAACAATTTATTTTGTTTATTTATCAATTTGAAATTTTCACAGTGCGTTAACTATGTATGTATATTAATGGTAGCACATCCTACCAGTGAATTGTTGGTAATACATAAGTTATCAGAAAGTAGAAAAACGGACCTACCCGTTTTCGTTTGATGGAAGATGTAATTTTTTATTGTTGAGTGTACGTAAACTGAATAAATGTTCGTGCTCATTAACCACTGGATCAACAGGCCTTCCGTAGCTGTGAATAGCTGGACTGGTCCAATTACAAATTCTATCACTGATCTGTATCAACTTACGCTGGCTATGACCAATTGGAACAAGAAGATGGCAAAACAAACAGCCGTCTCTGATCACGTTGAGCAAATATTTAATAGATAACGGAATGGGTCAGAGCGATAAGTGGTTGTTGCTATTTTACAAGCGAACATGCGAAACTTGAAGAAAATTTCAAGCGAATCGAGCAAAATGCAGTGCGTAGTGTGCAATGTTGCATCGTAATTGACCAGCTGGTGCCGTTTCGTCTATATGAGACGACCAGTTAAACGTGATCTTTGAAACTTGCAATTCATTAAGCAACAACAAGGGAAAGGGGGTCACAGTAAAATTGTGATATTTAATAAGAATTTCAATGTTGCCTCGCACCGTTTTTGTAAACAGTATAAATTCGACGTGTTTATTGCGTACGCCTGCAACTCTACATAATAAGTGGAGGGGTTGTCTCTACAATTTTTTTGTGAATGCGCGCGACAAGCGACTCTATGTTTCAACGTCGAAACGACGTGTTCTTCATATGCGATGTATATCCGGCGTTATTTAAAATTAAATACAGCTTTTCGCTAAATTACGATGTTGACAACTTAGTGTACCTTTCCAGACGTTAGACAGTTCCAGCGTGGCGGCAGTTTGGCTCCGTGCCCATCGTACATCGACGCATTGTAATTCATTTGAAGCGTAATATCATAATATTTACGCGTTCGAAACGCAATTTATTTTAATCGATTAAATATACAAGTACCCCCATAAAATGATTTAATACATTTTTACCAACTGCGGGCGGGGTGGTGGCAACATAGTATCCGGCACGAAGGGCCAATTATTGTAGACCACATTCTCTTTAGCAAAAACGAGCGTATCCCACAAGGCTGCACGCATTCTATCCTCGCCTTGGGTGGCAGCCGAGCAGTCTAGCACGTCGACCGCAATTAGTATGCGTTTGAGTGGGTTGCGACCGACACAGACGCAACACACACACACGACTAGCGCTCGCTCCTAGCCCTCCACTTAGAAACCGTGGAATCTGATGTTTAATTGATGAACTGCCTTATCGGGAGCCTCTCCGTATCATTGTATCTGTTTGGATCGTCACGTGATTACGTTGACACCATTTGTTAGTACCTTTTAATACATACAGTTCATTCATATGGTTTGCGCCTCGTTACACGCATCTCGGCTGCATGTTGAAAGTAGCTCGCAAACATATTTTATATGAAAAGATATAAGAGTTTCCATTAATGTTAAGAGTATGGCAATATTGGAATTATCTTCTTTAAAAATACATTCTTAATTTAAACATGTCTTGTTTAACTTTATAGACATCAATTGGCCAGCTCTTTAGAATATTCTTTAGATGTGAAAAAAACATTTGCAACTTTAACATTATAAAAGGTCACTTCATGAAATCTACAAAATTTTGCAATGCACTCAACAAAGCTATAGCTCTACAGTACATTAAAACGGACCACACACCGTTGTCGAGTTATTTTTAAACTCATACTATAAACCAGATTGACGATTGCCTTGAGTTCTCATGCGAAACTCGATCGATATAATAACTTCATTACCAAGCCGAGGCATGAATCAAGCGGAGATACACGCCTTGTTAACGCTCAAAAAGGCCCGACTCGGCCACACAGCGATTTTAAAGGGGAAGCGTCGCGGAGAGCTGAAGGTTCTGTATATTTTACAGATGTCGCTACTTTAATACATAGGTGCATATATACATATATATAATTGTGTACGTATGAATAAAAACCCTTTCTTCATTTAACTTTTTGTACCATTTGTAAAATGATTTTATGACGACAAATCAAGTGAAAATCTAAATGAAATCAGCATGTGTCCTATTACCGAGGACTATTTAAAACAATTTATATATCAACTATAAATTACTCTGCGACTTCATACTTTTGAAAAAAAGGATTTAGATTTAGCGCAATTCCCAGAAAGAGGCAGGGAACGCCAAAGAACAGGTTCCATGTCGTGATACAGGAAACGTTCCCACGCCTACTGATCCATTAATCCCACAGGATACCTGGAATCTTTGAAAATAGCCTGCAAATTGTATTGTATTAGTTAGACGTTGCAGCGCTCGTCTTAATTAGTACTATTTCCATTTAATATACATTTTAATTGTATAACGAGTTAAGCTAATGTTTATTGCTAAGAATCGAGAATTACACAGTGCATTATATGTAAAAGTAGAATTGTACTGAGCCATACTTAAAGCTACGCACAGAGGTGATTACAATTACGTATGATATGTAGCTTTGCACTAGCTTTTATATTTGAGTACTAATCAATCATAATAATAATAATCATCATGAATTAAAAACTAAAGGAACCTACTATAATAAACAATAATATTAAAACCTTTTTAAAGCATAATATGAATCACATGCATTCAGCCCTGAGATTAAAATAGGTTGCACTATCTAAAAGTCTTAGCTAACTCATAGTTCAATAACGCTGGCTGCTAAAGTTATTAAACCAGATTATATTTTAATCTCAACTATCTCAATGCGGAGCGGAGGTGGTCCGAACTGGTCAATTGGCCCATTATATTTACACTTTATAGCTACTTTACTTAATAGCTACCACAGATTACTTGTTACATTTGATAAATTCGTTGTTATTAATCTGTAACACAGCTTGGCATTTATTTGTTATATTGGTTAACAAAAATAATATACATTAAAAAAATTTAGTTATTCATAAGTTGTCTGTTGTACCAACTCGGTAATCTATTATATATTATGCTTATTGCATATTTTCTAATAATGTATGGATTTACTTATAAAGAGTAACGAACAAACAAGCCAGGTTACAAATATTTTGTGAAATATGTATATAAATCAGCGCATGTCCCATTCTTATCAATTATCAACCAAATTCTATCGTAGCTTTCATGGAGGTACATAAATTTTATTGTCTTTGACTTAAACAAATATTAATACTCAGACATGTACCTATATAAATATAATACAAACTGATTTAATTCCAATAAGACACATTAGTTCTTGTGGCACACCTTTGTAAAAGCCTATGACCAGCAGTGGAACGGTAAAGGCTGATGTGATGATGACATCAGTTCCATATCAAATCACAATATAACAGTCTAAAACTGAAGTCCACAGACGAGGTCGTGTCTAACATCGAGAAATTGCAATCATGGCATTAGGTTTAACTGCTCTTTTGAGGCTTGAAGACTTTAATAATCGATCATTTACTCCAAGGGATCAATATTCAATTCAATATTCGTTATACTACTTAGTCGCATGTTTCAAAATCGTGTCTTTATTTTGGATGTACGAGTATAAAGATACCTATAAGCAATTGTGAAACATATTTTTTATTGATTTGAATCAAATTTCACTTTTCGTTGGGCGATTAACCGCTATCTTGTAGACTTGAAGAGTGACAGTATCTCTTCGTCGCTGAGTAGTTTTTACTTTCACTGGCTTATCAGAAATTTCGTGATCATTACTGTCTCTTCAGTGTTTCAGCTCACTTGTGTAAATAAAAAAAGGATATAATTATGAAAGTTACAACTTTGTTAAAAAATTATAATTGAAGTTTCATTTCATTAAGCTTTGTTGAACCTAAAAATGTGTGCTACAAAAAGCGGGCTTAGTGCTAAGTAGCTACCAGCAGACCGCAACGAAACTGTCTTCCTGTGAGACTTTTATGGAATTTTATCTAGTCTTCAGCTTTTACAGTTTAGGCTCGTAAAATCAAACAACTTACACATCCTCATTAATCAAGTTAACCTCAGTATTTAGTAGTAGCTAAACTGATTTTTGGCCTGTCTAATAAGTACAAATTATATTATTTTCATTTACTTTTTCACACCCACCGAATGTCTAAATTGCAATGTAAGTAATGTCGCGCTTTCTAATTGGCGACGTTACTAGACATAGTATGATCATAGTACAATAGTGACATATGTACATGTAAATGTCCCGCTATTTAGAATATAACCGATAATTTTAACAAAACGTGAGACATTTTGGAATTACTTCGAATAATGGACTAATTGTATAAACGAATTACGAAATTGACAATATAACTTGTTACTTCAATAATGAAAGTTTATAACAGCGATAAAATATACTTTAATCTCATATTTCTGATATTTAATTGTTTGTAGAAATGTGTTGATTCATTATTTTATAATCTCTCCAGGTCTCTTGCAGGCTAAGTAGAGAGTGGATAAGAATTGATTTATGCGTTCAAGAAAGCATCGAATTTACACCCACAGCAACGGTACATTGTGCAACAGATAGATAAAGTGTTCATAATGAAACTTTATAGACTAGCAAGCTTCCTTCCAAATGCAGTTAACGCAAATCAATATTTACATTCGCTGGTTATAAGTTGGGAGTGCACAGCACTAATCGACGGCCTACGAGCGATTTATCGATAGATTACGATCGGTAAATCGGTGGAACGGTCAAATGATATGTCGTAACTTGTAAAGGGATTAACCTGAGTCAGTTGCGTGCGGAAAACGACTCTTCTATATCATAGACTAATTCAGTAGCATAGACAGAGTTTGTTTCACAAAGTGCAACAAATATAATAACGGCTAGCGACGTAATTGTTGATTTTGACTGCGTAATATTGAATGTCACATATATTTATGTTTTCCAATATTACGATAAAAACAAAATATTTCATAAAGTTTATTACAGTCCATGAAAAATTGGAATTTAAGTTCGTGTAAATTTTATATAAATTAAATTAGATATTAAATAAGACTGTCTGTCCTTTTTAAGATCGATTACAAATTCGTTTTAACGCTAAAATTTTATTAAGATTTGTAAGGTAACGCATTTTTCCAAACGACCTCAAACAATTCTGTACGAAATGTATTGGTTATGTCAATCAATTGGTTTAATAATAATAGTTTATTGGACTATTGCTCACTATAAGTAATTATGTATTTGTTGTTTGTAGAAAAAAGGGCATTTTTTGTGCATATTATATAAATTCACTTTAGCTTTTACAAAAAAAACATACGAACGTTTGTATAGTAAAATAACGGTATATTATAACACCAGAAAGTGTCAATTAAGATTTTATATTACCGCGCTCGACTTTTAAAAGCCTGGTGTAATTGTATTTTAATTTTAATTGGGATATGAACAGTTACTTTATACAGCTCGTATGATGGTACCGTTTCAGTTGTCATTGATTTGTTGATTTTTATATTTATGTATTACATGGGCATATCCTATCATTCTTACTTCATTACTAATAACATTTGTTTTTATAATATCTATTATTGCAGATTACCTATCAATTCATCACATACGCAATGTCCAATGTTACAAAATATTGCTTTTTAATTTATGTAAAGGAAATTATAACTTTATGGAGGCTGTAAAATAAGTGGCGGTTTTCGTGAGCCAAACATTAAACACCTTTACCTTTACCTTACAGCAATTGAACATAAGTAGAGTTGGTGGGTAGGTACGAATCCGCATTCAATATTGTGACACAAAATTTGCTCACTACGGCAGTTTCTGCAGTTTTTTTTGGTTATCCCAATGTGACGCCTCGAACCTTAAAGACTTCAAAATTGCACCAAAATTACAATATTGATAACATCGCTGAACTCATTAATGATATGAAGCTAATTGGTTAGGGATTTTGTTTGATGAGTAATAAAAATGACCTTGTGTTTGTTTCTTTCCCAGATGCATCTAAGCTCGTTGCAATTAGCGGTGGCGGCTCTGTTGACGCTGACGCTGGCGGCGGCTTCGCCTGCGGGCGCCCCCCACCACGTCGCTCGCCGCTCTTTCTTCAACCTCCAGTGCAAGGGCGTGTATGACGCCGCCATTTTCGCACGCCTCGACCGCATTTGCGACGACTGCTACAACCTCTTCCGAGAGCCGCAACTCTACACTCTATGCAGGTATACTTATCTTTACTTTACACTCAACTTTTTCAACGAACTTGTGGCGTTTTTCAGAAAGTATCAACGCATTCAAAATAGTTATAAAATATTAGTATTTGTGACGTTTTTCAGACCATAAATAAAACCGTCATAAATAAGCATACACGGTCATATTAGGCGGAATGCATACTCATAGTTAAAATTAACTTAATTGTTATTTACTAGAAAGGTAGACGACATTGTTGAGAAAACTACAAAAAAGTGCCATATTTTTGTTGGGATTACTTTGTAATATTAAAATTTAGAAAATATTTCGCATATGGAAATAGAAAAATATTTTGGTTACAACTATATTGGTTGAAAATAATATCAAACACTTGCATAATACATACAGATACATATTTAATTAAAAAACATGAAAATCAAATAACATCCAGAATGACAGTGGCGGTTATGCGTAATCTTACCATCGTTCAAAAACTAGGCATATAATGCAACAATCATACTTACTTAAGTATTTTCAGTCTGTTAGCGTTGCTCTTACCGTTTACTTTCTATTGACGAATAGATAAAATGTATGTCTACCTTATGCTTAAATAAAAAGTAAGATTACTGCTCAAATTAAATTTTGAGAATGATATTAAGTAATATATTATCCATATTAAAACATGTTTGATTGTTGGGGCACAGGAAAGACTGTTTCACGACAGATTACTTCAAGGGCTGCGTCGAGGTCCTGCAAGAGACCGACCAGCTCGAACTCTTCAAGACGTATATAAAACAGTTACACGGGGCGGATCCTGGTGTTTAGGTACCTTTTGAGTTTAAATTTTTGGTTTCTCCCTTCCTTCCTGGACTATCACTGCACTAGCTGTCACACGTTGCACTAGCAGTTATTTTATTATACTAACATAAAAAAGTTGAAACGCAATTTGGTGTAATATAAAAGTAATAACATTACTAGGCTACTAATTATACTACGTGGAATCTTCTGATTTTTTTCCAAAAAATGTTTGATTTTATTAAAATATCTTATTTATACAAACGATATTATTGAAGCCTGTTATCATAATATGTAACATTAATTTGATACATGCAAACTGAATCGTACGCAATTATAGTACTATAAGATCTAGAAAATTATCGTTCAACGCTTTATTTCGAACAGATTAATTCTTTAATTAAAATGCGATAAACGAGACCATTAATATTAAAATTATGTTTTCATGGCAATCGCACACTACTTATATGCCTTAAATGTGCGCAAATGATTCTGCAAACAATAGTGTGCTCTAATTATTTGCCTAAGTATGTATATTTGCATACATTGTCATTATTACAATCTTTAACAAAAAGTTCAAAATCTGCATAAAATGGAACGTTCTAGGTGACAGCGTTGCATGTTCTATCCACTTCCTTCTTTTTGAACAATGGCTTATGGGGCTTACGTTTTCTCTATTTTTTTTAAGAACGTGGATATTGGTGGGAGAAATTTAAACTAGCTTTTTCAGGGACTTACCGCATAGCACCTGCATTATCTTCAGCTCTATTTCTCTTACTACAAAACTCTGCTGCAATTGCTTTTTGTTTAAATGTTTCAAAGATACAAAATTGTGATAATTACGTTCCTTTATTTATAAGTTACATAAACCGTACCGTAAATAATTAAATATTAGAGTATGGTACTTTTTTTAAAATAAAAGAACGTGATTAATATTACTTATATTGTTATAAGCCCATTTAACACCCCTATATAACTTTTGCAGCTTAAATGAGAAGATTCGCAATATCACCACAATGACGATTAATGGGGCTTTTTTTCGCAAATCCAAGATGAAGAAATGCAATTATATTTTTTATACAGAAAATATATTAATATGAATGTTTTTTAATCATGTTATTATATTGGTATAAGAGGTATTCCCCTGGTTAAAAGAACTGAATTTTGAATATTAATAAAATAACGTTAGGACTTTAATATAATTCAGTTAATTATTGTCGTTCTATTAAAATTTACATGAGGCCCGTATTGAACCTTTAAGTTACAAGTGTTAAAGTGTTCCGAGTTACTAACTGAGAAGTATACTCATATAATCCAAAATAAACACTAAAGACGCGAAATCTACGAAAATCAATGAAGTACTATTTAAGCAACAATAAAATCATATAATTGTGTGTAATATTGTGAATATTTCTTATAAAGGAAATGTAATAATTTTATGGTAAATAAATGTCTTCAACCACATTTAGCATATACCTACTTTTATGTATAATGTATCACTGTAATAACCGCATGTTATCATAATAAATTATTAACAAATGTAGTATTAAATTTTAATACTTTTTAGTTTTTATTATTGACACAAATAAAACGAAGGTTTTGATAAACATATATTAATTTATGTAAAGCTTTGCAGTTATTAATTAATGAGATATTTATTAAACTTCTCTATATTTTCATATTGAAAAGAGCTGGACATTAAACATCTGTGGATGGTTAATTAGATTAGAATACATCTTCATTAAATCATAACAAGTTATAATTTATATTATTTCTATAATTGTTAGATATATATTTTACGACCTTCTTAGTTTGAAATTTTGAGTTGCATGGTAATAAGAATGGAAAATAGATAGCTTTGAAGACTTCGTAGAATATCTTACTGACAGCTAATAAGCTCATTACCCGTTTTTTACTAGTTTCATTTTCAGATTGCAAGTGTCGTTTTAAAATCTAATCTAAGTGTCGTTTTAAAATTTATCTTCTTTCATAACAAATGTTAACTTTTCTAAATGACCGCTATTTTTGGGGTTAGTAAACTATGCTTAATGTGACTATGTAATCTAATATATATGTATTATTTCAGGTCGAAATGTTTCACTACGCCCTACTTCAAGGGTTGCATGGAGTCTTTGTACCTCTACGACGAGGAGGAACAGTTAGATCAAATGATCGACTTCATCGGGAAACGCTAACACGCATACAGCCAGCCCAACATTTCGCGCCATTTCTTGACACATGACGCCATCTTGTATAACCCAACCGAGCAATTACACCGCCGGAAACCACGCAAACACTTACAGCGTAACGGTAAACATTAATCCACCGCTTTGCCATCAAAAGCAGAAACGAAATGTCAAGTTCCTCCAGATTGACGTCTGCTTTCTATCCTCAACGTATTCTAGTCTTTAACGCGACATAAAATTGTTTATGTTTGCAACTAATTGTAATGTTATCATAATTTGTATTAGATAATGTGTATACAGTGTTAAGGACATTTATTATATTGTTTTAATAGTGAAACATGCACATTTGTGTTATTATGTGTTGTAAGCTTATGCGAACTATGGGAGTGTAAAGTACATTAAAGATTTGTTTTAATAAATATTATTAGATCACCTCCTAGAAATAAAAACAATGCACAAAATTTTGAGACAGAAGTTTTCCCGGATTCGATGCTGGTCATCTCTTTACATTCTGTCTCCAAAAATGTATTCACGTAAGATTGCCAATTTTAACATACATTGCGACGCATTCCATATACAGTATTTAATAAAATCTACTTACGCTTTTTATCTAAAATTTTCTTCTATCTAACCACATTATACCATCTAACCACTGTTTGCATTCATTAATGGTGTTAATGTATTATATAGAATGTCTAACATAAGCCATACTGTAGTTCTATAGTCTAATATTGAAATCACACGAGTGGCTTAACATTTTATATTATTTTCTGTCTACTAGTTCTTTTTACTCTTTATAGATTTAAAATGGACACATTGTATTTAATTCATTTCATTCGGTTAGTTTCGGCCACGGATCGATAGGCCAGGGAGCGTTGACACGAAGGTCCTACCTATATTGTAACTGTTAACGATTATATCAGTATTTATTTATTTTTATCTGTGAACTGTTCTATGAGCCTCTAGAATAATTATATTTCATTAGTTCGAATTATCATCATTCATCTTCGTATAAAGTGGTTCCCGCGTTATCGATGTCGGTACGATGGGTAATTTAATTAGTTTTTAAGTATTTATAAAGATTTTTTTATATACATACTTCCGAACTATTTATTATTTTGTTACTTTTTACGTATTATTATTTATTTTGAACGGTATTCCTTACAGCCGTGGAGATTACCAGTGGTATTTTGTGAATGAATACAACTATCTACTCAGTCGAGTGTTTCTGACGTTTATCTATTAAGTTGCGGTTTATACTTATTTGACTGTTTATTAGTTCCACCTGAAACTCTTCTCTGTGTTCGAATCTCAACATCTTATTAGAATTCTTTTAGCGTTTCTTTGCCTCGCTGGTTCCGGATTATGTCTAGCCAGTACTTCTGAATTTTAGACCTACAACAAGTAACCGACATACTTATTTAGACCTATATTTAAAAGAAATGGTGCCAATTAAACTCCCAAGAAAGTAGGTTTAACGAATTTAACTTATGGTAAACGAAAGATGTTTAACGGTTTATAATAGGACCTGTGAAGTTAAATTTTTATCTATATAAAAAGGAAATTACATTGAATTATTGAAAAATAATAAGGTATTTGTATAAATTTTATATAAAACAGCTAAGAAACGCTACGGGTTCCATGAAATATATTACATTTGAAAATCATTCGGCTATTTCATTATTACCTCTTACAACATTACCCTACTCCTATCTACCTCTCAGAACATTTGGATATACAATAGTAAAAGAACTTATTTGTGGAAATAAAGTGAAAAAGTTAAATTTGTTTCAAGTTATTTATTTAATAATTACGTTCAATATTTATAACAACTTAATAATATTCACAATGTTTGACAATATTCTTTTGAATCATATTGTGCGCATCACACTGATATTTTCACCACAGACAACCAATAACTATTACTATTTTAATGCCATATAAGTGACAAAACATGGATAAGAATAATTCTCTATTATTTTAATTAAATCCAATTTAACAGACTATTGTGCCCTAACACATTAATAGGAATAATTCATTGTAAGTCGAATGGTGTTGTTGTATCCATGGAATAGATGCCATTAAAAAACTACTTTAGCCATAGAAACAACGAAATATAATTAGTTATTCATTGGAATGCACTAGCTACATATATTATTCATAAAGCATATAATTATGTATAAAACGAGGCGAATGGTACAGACTCCCTTTTTTAATATTTCAATACAATTTCAGTCTCATACACACATATAGGAGGGAGAAAGCTATGAAAATACAATCTACAAAATATTTTAAATGTATCCCCCATATATATATATATATATATATATAAATATATATATAAAAGGATTT
>DWEC01000032.1:0-26390 GCA_018245735.1 Microceris miodesmiata
GTTGGACAGCGCCGGCACATAAATCAGGGCGGGAGTGCGGCAGCCGGCAGCTCGTGAATAGTTCTGTCGGCCGCCACCGCGTATGACATTCGATTACGCTCATGCCGGGAGAAAAATGTTACTGCTACTCGTGCCCTCCTCCACTTGGAAATGCAACACGGGACAAGTGCTCGCATTTCTATAGGAATGCGCTTTCTACGTGACACACTTCTGATAGAACATGGACGATAAAAAATCCTACCGATTTTACCTCTCAAGTTGAAATATTGTCGAAATGGAATTTGCGATACAAAATCGGGTGAAGCAAAAAATGGAAAAATGAATAGCACACCCAAAATTTCTAAAACAATGAATAAACAGATGTATTATTATAGTTATGTAATAGAATCGTTGGAGATAAAGCGCTGGCAAGTTATATAAATGAAGAACTCCTCAGAAAACTACAATATCGCTGCTTAAATTCGAATGTCTTTATCTCTGGCAGATATAATAAAACTCGTGGCCATAACAGTTTGGAATTTGACGAGTTTTAGAGCAGCGAGATAAGCACATACGTTTCCTCTCGTAATAAAATAACAAGCCACAGTTACGAAATTTTGCTGATGTGTTCGAGACTGATTGTTTATTATAACTAACAATTACCTTTCATTTTTACATACGTATATGTCAATGAGCATATTTGTCATCGTATAATGAGTTGCACCGTGCACCAGCGACGCGAGTCGCCGAGCGGGGCGCACGCGTCTCGTCAGACGAACGCGACGTGATAACTTTTAATGACTCAACTATTCGGAAACGCAGTAAAATGTGTTCGGGTTCGGCATTGTGGATACAACGGAAATCATTTCGCCGTGTTTGCATAAAATGTAATAGCAGATTGCGGCCGCGCGGGAGGTACTATCAACGATTCGCATTGTGCCATCTGCTCACATTTAGATCCCTTATAAAATGTTACTGCGCATTTTCACACGTGGATATGACCGGGCCTCGCGGTTATTTCGAAATGTTACCTTTTTATGACATTAATGGAACATACTGTTCAGCTCCATATATATTTTTCTACAACGGGCGCTCCTGTAACCACTTCAACAACTCTATATATTAGAAACGGAGCACTTCTTTCCGCTACAAAATATAACGGGAATTTTTCCGGCATTAAGAACGTAATAGACCAAATTGTTTAATGTAAAATCCGCTTAAAAATATTTTTTACATCGGTAGTCTTTAAAATGTTTTGTTTTAAGCTGTCGTGTTTTTGTTGTTATTTTGACTGTTGAAACTTGAAGTTAACAACCAGTTGTCGTTCAATCACTTTGTTTTTCATTACAGATAAGGACACCGCACTTATATGTCAAGGTAAAGCCAGTTGTCGAAACAAAATATTGTTACCTAACGCGTGTATTTAAGTATCCAATTTAGCAATATACATAACCTGCAAGAAGATTCCGCACATGACCATATAAATCACATTGAGTGACGTTAAATTGACATATCGAAGTCATAAATCAAAGGGGAATACCATAAGAGAACAAGTTTTGACAAGGCACTTAGTGCGAACCGGGGACAAAGCGGGCTCAGTAAATTTTACTTGCGCGGAAGGCGCACGTAGGTGGCTACTCAGTAGACCTTTACCGTGTACGACTTTACTACGGTGAACGGTAGCTACAGGAAAATCATTAACAGGAATGTGATAAATGGGAGGAAAAAAGACAAATTTACGTGTTGATAGCGTGAAAAATAACATATCAAGGGTATTAAAATAATTCTGAATAAATATTTGTCATACTTTAATATACGTATATATTTATATGTCATATATGGTTATTCTTCTCTACTCATTGCTAATACATAATTTGCTTAAAAATCTAAACAATCAAAATATCGTCGTGAATCTTCAAGGTGCAAAGCGATTATTAAATATAACCTTAAGGGCATTTTCCGTATTTGTAGAAAGCGATCAGGCATTATGCTTGTTGCAACGTTGATTAGAGGTATATCTTACTCATATAACTATCAAATGAGGTCAAATAAAGGCCCACATCAATTCCAGATTCACTATTTATTTGCTGACTACGAGTTATATTGAAACATTTGCGACAAGTTCAAATTCGCTTGTATGATCTATATCAGCCGAAGGTCTAGAACTTAATTATGTAAGCAAAAAATAAATCAAAACGCCCTGGACCAGAGCTACTCCGCCATACATGGTCGAGGTCCGCCGCTCCGTGTCTGCGCAGTCTTTAGTACGAGTATATAATCTATGTGTAGCAAATAGTACCTGTCCCGAAGAACGGGCACTCACAAAGTAAGTTCTGGTTTAAGCGGTTGTTTTGGGTCGTGTGAGAATCACTATAGATCTATAGCCCTGTTGTCAGTTTTGTAAGTTGTTGGAATAAATATGATATCAGCTAATTAGTAACTAAATTTAACTCTTTGTGGACGACTCCCAGCACGGCCTTATACTCGTACCTAGAGTAGGTTGATCTGCAATCTCCATTTTACTCCATTTGTCTCATACAGCATTAGAGATTTGGATAGTGGTGAATATACATATTTTATATTAGTATTGCTTTGCGATCAAAGAGTAAAACGTGGAGACATATTTTTTCATAACATGTGGTACATTTTGTGTAACAACACGTACGTACGCATAGGATTGATCGGTGATGACTGGCTGGATATTTGAGCGGCAGATTGATGTATGAACTCACGGATGAAAAATAAGTGAGTGACGATGGAAGTTGCTTAATGAAGTAGGACGAGGTTTTCCATTACTATTATTTGTTAGAACAACGCGGTTAAGAAATGGATTTCATAATAAGGTCAGCTTTATTTAAACGTAAAAGTGTCAACATGTTGACTGTTTCCAATTACGATTTTCGGCATATTTTAAAACAGGGTTTATATGTACATACAATTTGGTTGTTATTCAATAGCTAGTTGCACCGCAGAGCCAGTCTGCATCCAAAGCTACTCGTAATATTGACAATGCAGGATTTTTTAAAGTAATTAACTCGCGATTCGTCCTTGCTAGCTCATTTAAATCACAAAGATGTTAAAGTGAATAAAGTTATATGCTACGCACACGATAAAATTAGCTACATGCTATATAGATAAACCATGGCAAAGAGATTTTTTTATAGCAATAACTGTTTATACCATAAACTAATCTTCTGAACCTAAGATAATTCTAAGAAGTGCATTTTAGATAAAGTTTAACGACGATGACATGGTTGATGTCGTTGGACCGTAGTTTATAAGACATTGATACGCTGGTGGAAATTTGCCAATAGTGGTCAATTGTTAAAAAGCTGACTACAGTCATTGCTGGTTGTCGTTGCTATCGATGTTTAACCGTTAGGGTCCTAAATGTTTCACTAGTTTAATGGACAATAATTAAGCAATTACGGAATGGGAGCGCTCGATCGGAACTAATTCTAGATATTTGTGGAATTACAACGTAACATAAGAATAGAGTGTCAATATTATTGGAGTCATATTATATCACTGTATACACTCATATTATACACAGCAAAATAATGTTTTACAAAATAACGACATATATGTATACTTAATGCGTAGATTCCTGTTAGATTATGAAATCGTTTCAATGGAGCGAATACGCGTAGGTTCGAAAGAAAAGGTCGGCTTGTAAGGAATTGTTTGGTCAACTGTGGCACACACTTATGCCGTCTGCTACTAAAAACACATACCCAATCCACGTATTTACAAAGAGCTTATTAAATTATAGTCTTTCGCGGATCACATTTGATACCGAGCAAGCGTCAATTTCCACTACAACAGTAATAACCGAAAACATTATAAATATTGTTTTAATTACTTACAAAATGAAATAGGTAACATTTCGTTTAACCGCCGGTAGGTTTTATATCATTGTAGTTATTACTGTGACCTACCAAAATGTACGGTGTTGGGGACGGAAAAAAGGTAGGAAATTAAGGAAACAAGTCCGTGTTTTGTTAAAGAATTAAGAAATTCGATTTTTAATACACTGTAACAAGTAAAATGTCCCGCTGAACGTAAGCGGGGAAGGTCGCATCAAGCAGAAAGGCTACATTCTGATTTGTTACTCCTACAAGACAAAAGTAAATGAGAATTGTCCTTAATTGGAATTGTAAATGAGTCTTGAGGCGCTTTCTTGTCGGTTGAACGCCCGCTCCACCATCTCAGTAGAATAAACTGTGATGATTTCATTTAAATTAATTCTGCTCCGTACGGGAGGACCGCGGTCGACAAGTTTAAATTGTGACGTCACAGCTTCGTTTGTACTGATTTCGTTCATCTCACAACGAGACACCCGTTATTCATTCTCATTTTCATATTCTTCAAGATTTTTAAAATAACAAGCGGAAGATTTTGCTATTTCGCTCTATGATTAGTTTAATTAATAATTGAAATTGTGAATCTGCGTAGGTACATATATACTGTCATATTATTCTGGGGATAGCAAACAAGATCCCTATTACGCTTTAGATGTCCGGTCAAACTATCATTCCATAAAATACTATCCAACTGAAATTATATTTTATCTTTTTCCCTTTCCTTGTGACGTAGGTATTATCGACGAACAATGACAGAAATATAATCACCCATACTTTAGGCAGCTTTCACGAGTAGCGGCAACCGGTTATGGCATCTGAAGCCTTTCCCGAACAGGCTGGTTGCGATAGGACAGTCAGTGTGAGTTAGACCAGATAGTACTAGTTGCAAACGATTAGTTAGTATTCACTGGTGACAGGAAACAGGAAAGAGACTGATGACAACATTGCTCCATTACTTATATGTCAATGTTAGTTGTAAGGTCAGTATCATATTAGAGATTCTTTCGGTCTCAAATATACCTGGCCTTGGAGTGCCAAGGGATTACGCTAGTACTTATAGGTAATGTTGTCTTGTGCTTAACTGATTAATCTGAAGACTCATAACCAAACGGAGGTCAAGAACTTCTTAAATGTTAATAAATAAGAGATGTGTCAGATTAGGAATATTCGTAAATACGATGATATACTTATCGAAGCCTCAAGTAATATACTGTCCATACGAGGATGTATGTTAGTCTTTTAGTTATTCCCCGATGGGACTTTCCCTGGCCGACCGTTTACACGTTCTATCAGTTTATCATTTTTCGAGATTCTCCTTCACCGTTTTAAGTTATGATATCTAATAATAAAATTACTTAACAAATAATTACCAAACCTGACAAACATATATCGGCTAAGGTCGAAACAAAACAAATATTATGAACATAAAAAAATTAATATATTGTCGCCCAAGATATTTGATGTTGCTCGCTTCTTATCCGTACGTGAAACAGTTATGGAGTTTACTTTGAAACATCAATACGGGAGAATTCATTCACATGCACAGCACCTTCGTCACTGTTTGACGCGGGTCAGATACATTAGTCACAGCTGTGTTAGACATGTGCGTTCGTTACATGCGGTCAACGGAAAAAAATGTTTACTCTCTACAAGTTTCCCTTTATAACACTCCGACACTACTGGAGTACACTGACGTCTTGACGTCCAGCTAACGGTATATGTGTCACGGATTTTTGAGGCGTTCATTAATTATTTTGCGAGCTGTTTTTGTATGCTTTTTGAACTATGTTTGCAGAACGGCAGCACTATCATTTTCAGTGATATTACGTAATCGCCTCAATCAAATATTTAAATGTGCGGCGAATCATGTTCGTGTGTTAATTGGTTTAGCTCACGTGCTCGGCTATTTTGGGGACAGCTTTGTTTTTATCGTGCACCGTGAAATAACATAACATAATAACACACCGTGGTACGTGATATAACGAAACATAACATCAAGGTTCTTTTTTGACGTAGGGATAGGTACAGAAGCATACTATCCTCATGTTTCACCAATAATGTTACAGCTCTATGCCTATGCATATTCGTAGTCATAGACTTCGTTCTACTGCAAGGAATTTTAAGTTATAAAAATCTAGTAACATTTTGTCCAACAAGCGATAAGTAACGTCAAAGTACCTTCAATAAATATTTATTAGGTATAACTTCCATCCCCCTAAACATGTGTACCCCGCAAGCCGCTCTTGTTGTTAAAAGTCCAACATAAATCGTTACGTAGCTGTCTACGTTTAATTATTAAGCGACTATTTTGCCTTGTTGAACTACCAGCTGTCATTACAGTAAAATAATAAAAAGAAAACAATTTTCCTAACGTTTTAATTAGAAGTATTTTATTTTCGTAATTATACGTAGCCATACAGTCTTTCTACGGTTATTATTTGGACCTTTACTATAACGACGACCTCACTGTATGCTTATTGTAAAAGTTTCAAAGGTTGCATTATATGTCTTATGTTTATTTATTCTCTTCGCTCAATGCGTTGTATAGTAGAATGTTCATTATTTATTTGACGGTAAATATTAAAATTCTGCATCAGACTGTTGCGCCAATGGCAATTTTATTACAATCACAGAGGAAGACAATATGCTATACATCAAACGTAACATCACGCCTGTAATCCCCGAAGGAGTAGGCTTAAGAGTGTAGTACACTCCCACGGTTCGCCAGTTACGTTTAGGTCCCATGGAATACGAGTAGTTGGTGAGCCTATTGCCGTACACAACAGATCCAGACTCTGAGTTACTACTAGAAATTATAAATTAGAAAATATGCTACGCTATACATTCCAAGCCTTATCTCTGTTCCACGTTCTATTTAATTTGATTAAATGGTTTGTCACTTGAGCAGATAATATGCAGTCTACGTTTGTTTCGTGATAAATACCGCCACTCTACTATTACTCTAGCTACTCTACATTTCCTTCAAACCACATTTTTCTGCAAGCTTTTCGCTGTCACGCCAGTGTTCTATGCAAATATTCTTCTTTGTAGTAAAAATCTCGCTATAAATAACCACATAAGTAAAGGGAGAATATGGCTTTAATATAGAAGTTCGGTTTAACCACGAATTGCGTATTTTCGAACTAAACACATTTGAACATAAGAATCGTTAAACTTTGTTAGGCCGTAAAAAAGCGCGGCCCCCGCGAGCCCTGCGATAGTAACAACCGGCCCTCGCTGATGGCTTGCGGAAGCGCGCCGCTGTGTGCCACTTCCAATAGATAAAACTAGCATGTGCAAGGATTAGTCGATTAACCCTATTATCGACAATAAGCCTCGTTCGAAAATTGGCTACTTTTCAGTTCTCCATTTCTGCTGCGTAAATATGTGGAGTGAACTCAATATCTTGTGTGTTACTTTATATTTATGTTTAGTACCTAATTATGACATTTGAACTACATCTATTGACATAATTATTACTGTCTGAATTACAAATTTAATAAATAAAATGTATTAATCGACAAATAACAGAGAAAAATGATCATCGATTGACGGCATCTCGGTAAGAGAGATGTATGTAGGTCGTCATCCTGCCAGGTGTTCAGATGGGCTATATAGCACAGCGACATTAAGCTAGATTTGAAAGACTCAGTACCTACCGGGCGAAATAGCGCTGATTAAGGAAGACTTCAAAGGCTGGTGGATGATAATATTTCATACTATAAAATTAAAATAACAATTCACTGATAAGCGACCTAGTTTATTATTAAACTTGCAGCAAACTATGGCAAGTGTCTTATCTTTTAACGTTATATCAATTGTAACCACATTCGAGCAATTACATTTCATACTTTTATTATATATCTTAAACATCTGCATACGAGTATATAACCTAATGACCTATGTTGAGTAGTTTCATAGTCGTACATAAATTGAAACGATATGGGTGTTTGTGCCTGTCTTAAGCGTTTGCAACATAAGATTAATCTACTTTACCTGTAACAATTCAAAATGCTTTAACTGGGATATATATGCTATGTTTCATAAGTTTTGACCCTGCCATCACTATAACAACTGCCAGATAAAAAACAATTATAAACTTGATAAACAATAGTGAATTCAATTTATACTTCATTTATTTCTGTGCTCTTTTAAGTTAGGTAATAAACATTTCACATAGATATCAGTGAAGACAGTCGTAGTAACATATTTCACAAAAGTAACGTGAATAAGGTTTTAACAGGGGACTGCGGTCGCAATTTGAACATTATGTCCGAAAATTGTAAGTAATATAAGAGATGCAACCATATTCCTTTTCAGTAAAACTGAATCGTGGCACGATTCCGAGCAATTGAATGAAAATGATGCCAATTTGTAGTTCTCCCTATTTGACGACGAGGATCCATTGTGAAAGAAAATCGCGTGAGCACAACAATAGCTCATGTTGTTTTTTGTTTGTATTGAAGAGAAGAGGATAAGAAGCATTCTGTCTGTCTGGATCGAGGATTTCATGACCGATCTACTGAGATCTGTTTCGTCAGAATTAGCTCTTGATATGATCTCTGTTAGATCCGGCCGTGGGTAAAATAAGGTTATATGATTATATAAAAGAGCGGCAACATTTTGGCTGCCTGTGCTCACTTAAGTCGCCGTGAATGCTACTTGGTGTCATCCACCGTTTAAACTTAAATGCAGTGACCGCGCCGCGCCGCCGTAGTAGCGGTTAACGGCGCCAATTTAAAACGGAATGCGTTTATCTGCAAGGGTATTTTAACGTGCTGAGATGCATACATGAGTAAGTCTCTTTAACTATCACAGCGAGCGGAACTCGTCGCATTCATTGTGGCGAATTTCCAATTATTCAACACTAATGAGAAAAATATTCTAAACAGGTAAAAACATTGTCTTAGAGTTTCGATAATATTAGGGTTAGAGGTCCGACAATATTAGGGTTATTTTATTGCTGTGGATCACCGCAGATACAGCGAGCAGGTTTTTGGCACAAATATGTAAACTGCCCCCAGTGTATGCAGGAACACAGACACAAACTCATGTATATGGTAATGAATAAGGGAACAAATTTAGTTATTCGAACAGAACGCTCTGATTCGCCAGCAGTTGTGACAGTAGCTGCTCCCACCTGCACCGCGCCACGTAATTCGTTCCTACAGTTCAACTTTAAATCTCCGTTAGTAACCTACACTAAGTTAAATTGAATGTCAGAGAGCTTGCAATCGTGGATTCAGCAAATACCAGTTCATAAGTATTGAACAGAATCTTTAAGAAAATCCCGCAGTTTCTCTCGTCTACTGTAATTTTAGTTTAGCTCTCGCCGGCTCGCTAGTTTCGGAAAAGTATAGAACCTTATTCTAAAGTTTTAAACGTTTGTTCGCCATGTTTTCGCAGAAATTTTAAGATATTACATTCTATTTATTTAGCGTTTTAGTAATAACTGAAATTTATAGAGTTAAAGTAAATATATAGGTACTCGTATGTCTTGAGAAAAAACTTTTATATTAAATAGAAGATAGCCTAAGTGTCAACGCTGTGTTCCAACCATCTAATGTAACCTACAATGTTTGTATACATGTGCAAAAATTTGAATAGAAGTTATCTCACCTGCATTTTGCATAGAAACAGTTTGCAAGGCAAGTAATACAGTATACAGCGAAGCGACGAACGAGCGATCATTCATCAAACGTGAGGGAGATGATAGCTTAGAAATAGAGCCGGTTAACACTCTCGTTACAGGACAATAGCTCTGTGGGGCCCCCAGACAGAGGAGCTACGTCTACGACACTTGCGTCGAATTCACTGTCGGCTACGGCGTATTCACGGTATACCTATTTCGAGAATTGTTCTCATTGTCAACTAGTTACATGTACCCGGCACAATTTGCATGAACCGTGCGTCCATTTGAGCTCAGTGCATGTGACGGTCGCGAGCCGCCAATTGTAGTGCCGCCACTCGACAGCATGGACGTAAATATGGTGGAGTAAACGAACATTCTGCAAGCGTATATTTTGCTTATATATAGAGGGTAAATATGTTACCATACGTTATATCAGTATTCTTATATTTTGATATATCAGTCTCCCTCGTTGGTCGAGTGGTTGCAAGCGAGGCTGCCGATCGGAAGGTCCTGGGTTCAAATACTGAGTCGGATAATATTGAATCGGCTTATCTGTGCAGGGTGATAGGGAATATGAACTATTAAACAACACGTTTGTTCCAGATACAGGAGCAGAAGTCGTATACGAAGTCGAAGAAGCCATAAACGATAGGCCGTACGATTTTTTGTGACTTGTTATTACTATCTTCAGTTATAACAGAATTAGTCATAACTAAATGTATACCACTAGCTAAAAATTGAGTTAAATAAATGGTCAGCATTAGCAGCCAAATGGTCAACGTTCATTTATCTAGATTTTCTTTTGTTTCATTCAAGTACCTAGTTAGAAGATGTTTTGTCGAATTTGCGGTTTACTGAATGACGGTGGAGCACGTTTGCGGCGGCTGGCCGTAGGGCCGTTACGGCCCATAAATTTCATTTTATGTGTACTCCACGATCGGAAGGCTTGAAAATTGGTGAACGCGTACGCTATGCGAACTTAATCCTAATTATATATATTAGACAACGGAAAATTATTTTTCTTTTTTATAGCTATATTTGCCATTTGCCTAAACATTACAATAGGAGCGAAATAAAGCAATTGGTATGTTACTTTTAGTTTAGATCGATGCGAGAGCGGGCTCTATTCGCAAATAAAATAGTGCCCCGAGGATAAAGTAACAATTGCCTTGCGAAAATCCAGATCCTTGTCGAGTCAAGATAGAGGTTTAAGAGGATTCGAATACAGTTACAGAGTGTTTTTGCCTTGACAAATACTAACGTACACCTTGACAATTCAATTATCTACCAATTGTATGCATGATGATAATATTTATATAATATATAGCGATGTACATAGCGAAGCGACGTACGAGAATATAAGCATAGTGAAGTATATAGCGACGGCTAATGATACGATTTTCAATTTATTTCTGTAACAATTACGTACATCATCATAAACGGGAGTTTCCAAAATTCGGAACGCTCTAGTTTGCATCCAAATTATTAATTAAAAACTACAACCTTATGGCGATATTTCAATAATCCACTCTAAAATATTCGATGCGTATTAATGGATCCGTAACGAGACTGTAATATCAATATTGCGTTAATCCGCTCGCGAGTCCATTTATTTATAATATTTCAGGGGCAATATTTTGAGCACTTGTCGCGGTTTAACCGAGCGTTATTTCGTTAAATGACCAGTGGCTGTCACCAGTTCGGTCACAGCGCCAGCTCGCAGTCCGGCGGCGGTCAACACGGCGCAGTTATGTGTCGCGCACTGATTTCATTGCATTTTTAAATTTTTACAACGCGCTGTGCATTATTTCCGGCTGCGGATTAAACGGGTTCGGTGAAACGTAATAAAAACAACGGTCCATAAACGTTACGTAAAGCTATAACAATTGTTTTATCACTCCATTTAGTGCGACGAGATTTGTCAGTTTCACAGCATAAGTGAACGTGGCACTCACAATCAGTCAATATATTATATATGTACATATGCACCAGTATACACTGTACTAACAATTAACACTGTACTAACACTGTACTAACAAAAAAGGAAAAAAAGCTTTAACTTCTTAAATTCGTACTATAAGACTCCGATGAAGACTTCAGACCTATTTCAGATGCGAAAAGAGACGGAAAGGGTAGCAGACATTACGGGTTAGCATTTTAAACACTAATTATTTTATATACGATTTCACACCTGTTTGTAACATTTTTGTTAAATCTGTAGTTAATATTGTGTGGACAATCAATATTTATAATGAACCCGTTGTAAAAAAAGCACATCTCTTTATTTAGTCATTTCTAATGTAATGAAGGAATTTTATTTAAATGAGAACGGCAACCAAGAGTAAAGGACGCAAAAAGCAAAGTAGAGTGGTTGGAGGTAAGTAAAGCATTCGCGGCAGCTGCAGCCATCTGTTTGCGTTAGTTAAAATGTCGGAATATTGAATGAAGAATGTGACCTAAATATCCTTGAATCTTCTTAGAAGTTGTTAGCGACCTCAGGTGCGAGCGGCGGCTCATCTCGTACGAAACATTTTTCTCTTACGAGTTCAATTCATATTTTCGAGCGGCAAATTCGAATATTTATTTCATCTCGGAAGTTTTAACTGGAAGGATTAATTTTGTTTCTGAATCCTTACAGTTGACGACGGCACATTATCCACACGACTTGAGTTATATGAGTGAAGTCCTAATTAACGGTTAGGAGCACGAACAAGTGCGTGATTTCAATTATGGTCGGAGTACCTTTTAGGAGTCAAGAGCTAATGTGGACTGCGGTTGTTTTGTTGAAGTGAACTGCGTTATACTTGCCTTTGTTGCCACATGAACAGTTGCTTAGTGTATTTTTTGTACAAATAAGCTAATTATACTTTTATAAAATATGTATAATGTGTAGTATAACTTAAATTGTTTAAACAATTTTTTCACAGGTTTATGAAGACTCCTTACGCATTCGAAAATATAATTTACGATAGAGTTATAGGTGACTGATTAATTATCATTAAAACGTAGTGACCAATATCAGTTTATCAGTAGCTTAGATATAACAAAGAAATTAAAACATGACGTAACAAGAGTAAGGTTTTATGGCAAAAATAACGTTATTTTGCAATTCGCACCGCTGAAAATGGTATGATTTATCGTTCAAAACCCCCTTAGGCGGAATTAGGTTTTCGTTAAAAGAGATTCCTTCGGCGCGGCTCGAGTTCCCACGAATGTTAGCAACGGTCACAGAATAAAATGTTAAGGGATGTTTTTATGTAGATATGGTCACAAGTACTGACGGGTACAGAGATCTTAAGGACAGAAATGATAGTTATTAGTTACATTCGCTTTTATAAATTGATATGTGATAACCTTTTTATATTAGCTGAACTTTTGAATTTTATTTGAACCCTTTATATTAGAACAAGGATAGTGTACGTACATATGTACCTAGGCAGGTGCAATAATCAATTATCTTCGACCCATCTACATATATTCTTCATCTGCAATTAAAAATCAATATGCAATATCAGTCTTAAAAACATTGGTGACTGTGAAATGTAAATATTGAGTTATGTTGCAGTTAGTAAAGTGGCAGGCGTTGTTAGCCCATCAACTATATTTTTCACTCGTATCCACCGTATTGTCTAGCTACAGGTGGTGTCTAGAAGATAGACACCCAACATTTTAATACTGCTAAGGAGCCATACGAGTATATACGTAGGCACGTACTCATGGTTTCATAGTTTACATTTTGAAGACCGAATTGTGAGAGTTTCCACTTCTGGGGAACATCTAAGATAGACGGGCAGAGAGATCGCTGCTCCACTGCTAATATGATTAAATTTGTCAGTTGAGTAATACACTCCCACGATTCAACATTGGTGGTATAACATATCTGGTGAATCGTGGGAGTGTATATACTCGTGCGAGTGACCGTGTCTGTTTCTGGTGTGCCATACACTGGGCATAAATCCCAACTCCTAGTTACTACTGTGAATTTTATATTATATCACAGTCATAGTGATACTTTGCTGACTCAGGGATCGAGCCCAATTCGTCTTGGTCAGCAATCTCACATGCACTCAGCAGACTAACGAGACAGTCCCTATGTGCGCATCGGCATTTGCTGGAAGACCAGCGAATCGAAAAGGTGACTGTTGCTACCTTAGCGGACCACACAACGTTAGTGTAGCCAATTGATAATAGTTGTGGTTATATCAGTGTAAAATTCAATTGGAGAAAATTACTTTTAGCTAATTAAAGTGAGCTGGCTATCGTATGGTGTAGGCAGATATAATAGTGTTATTTACCTCACAGACTGCTCCATGAGCGTGTTTAGGGCGCGTAAAGACTGCTGACCCACACTTGACCAGCTTACCAGGTTATGGTGTTTACCCTTCTCATTCTGAGAAAAGACCTGTGTCCAACGAAGAATCAATAAAAAGATTGATGATGACGATGATGATTGCTTATCTCTGAATATCGATGATGGTGTGAGTCTTAATTATTGGCAAATGTTATCGAGTAACGTTAATAACAATTCCAGACTTAATTCGTTATTACTTTGAATGAATTATTGTAATACTCGTACTTATTTTGTTTCTTCAACTATCACTATTAAATTAGACGTCTATCTGTAAATTTAATTAAATTTTTTTTTGGCGGTGTATAAAACGCGTATTGAAAGTGATTCTTCGAAATATATTTTTTTGTACTACACTGTACACTTGTAAATAAGTAGGTATTTAAAAATGTTATTGAGTTCTACGTGTATAACAACATTCTTTGAGATTTGTTGACATTTGTTATTCGTGATTGCGACCACTTCTTTGCGTCTTTTCTTACCAATCCGCACTTTGATCATGGCAAGCGTCGATAGTTGTATTATTTTATATATCACATAAAATACTTTATTGATATCTTATAGATAATACAATCCCTAGGGTGTCTCGCAGGGAAAGAGAATAGACCCAACTAGCGATACTAATAGAAGAAATTCGTTTGTTTACAACTAGCAGTGGTAGTTTAGTATTTTACAATTTACACTCCCAATTCGAACGTCCTGGGTGTTATATCTATCCTTGTGCTCGCAACTTTCCGAAAAAATGTGCACTTTATACCAATTTAATATACCTACTTCAATATCAACATTCAATATCATTTGGTACTCGTATAACTGTAAAGGAAACATCGCGAGGAAAATTAGATTTAAATGTACTGTCCTGTAAGGCCTGTGAAGTCTAACTACTCGCACTTGACGCGCCTGGCTGATTGCGCTACTTAGATAATGTCGTCACAAAAAATCTTAAGCCAACGGTTTTAAGTGTTAATATGTTTCGAAATAACATTAAATCATATAACGACATTTTGTTTCACCTCTAATGATATAAGTGAAATGTTGTCAAATTAGTCAAAGTTACTGGATATTTAATAGCATTAATAATATTGAGATGTTAATGAGTATTTAAGATATTACGTAGAATTACATGTTGGCGCGCGGGGCGTCAGGCGTCAGGCGCTCACCGCACAAACTCATGAAATATGAGTGAAAAGGATTACCGTATCTTATCGCGGTTGCCGTTGCCTTACTTTGAAACTTTAATGGCAAATTCTGCTCCAGATCCCAGACGAATGAAACCGCTTGTAATAATTGAATTAATAATAATACTGTACTTTTACTTACAGTTTTTATAGACGAATCGTCGGAGAGATTAGTCGTGCGTTCGATTTCCGATCAGAAAAATATTGAAACGTTGTTTTAGTACTAGTTTTGTTTATTTATGGGGATAAGTAAACAAATATTATTGTTTATTAATGACATCCATGATAGGGAATTCCATTATATGGCTGGCTTTATTTTTTTATCGTAGTCCAACTGATATACGTACTTATTAAGTCGCAAAACCTTTCAAATTAATTCTAAGAGTCAGTCAGGCAAATAAAGACCCCGGGATATTGATGAGTTAGATATTTATTTATACGATCGGCTGGCCTTCATGGCCGGTCGCTACACATCCATACATACATAATACGAAAAACAACAATGTACCTAGAATAAGAAAATCTTAAATATATCAGATGAAAGACATGGTAAGAGTTTATTATGATCATATCGTCAGACCAGGTCCCTTGCCGAATGGCAGAGAGTACAGAGTCTAACATCTGTATCCTTAAAGACCTGACGTGCTTCATTAGCATTCATAAATCTCTTCACACATGCATAAACTATATATACTTACAAAAAAACACACGATCCTAAAAGTTTGCAGCACACGCTCACTGAATCCTTGTTTTTAATTCATTTTAGACAAGTAGCAGGTACTGTTTCGAGAACATTAGTTCCAACACCAAAATGTCACAGAGTTCTCTTGGCAATTTGTTTCATAGATAGCATTAAATATTTTGATTGGTTGTACAAGATATGAGATAAGATGAAATACCACTTGCTGTAACGGTGAAAAAAACTACGTGGCTTAGTGTTCTCAATAATGTTGTTTATGGATATGAAATTTGCTAATACGCACTTTGTCAACTGGACAAATTAAACCCCTAACTCCAGTTAGTAATAGTGGAGCGATAAAAATGTTAATGATAAAATATTTAGAATTCTCACGTAACTAGCGTGTGTCGTTTCCATCTGTTTAATATCAGCGGGACTGCTTTCATTCCGCTCTCCTAATCATGTTCAATGGATAAAAGCTGCTGTGCACGCGGCCCGCGCTCGGGTTTAATTGAAACGGACGCTGTTCCAGTTCACATCATGTGTCGTATGCGGAACAAATATTGATATTGTAATAATACATTTATATTTACCAGAGCATATTTACCAGTTGTGCGGGCGACCAGCCACTCCGCCTTGGACAGGTCGATGTGAGGTCGCGCGCGCACATAAGGCTTTTAAAATGAGTAGTGTTTTTGAGATGATTTAAATAGAGTGAGAAGCAGTTAAAATACCTGTAGTCAAAGTAAATTCGAAGAGAAGTGGAAAAGTTGTCTGATAAGATAAAAACTTTTCGAGGAACCACGGTCGGTTGTTACAGCTGGTTAAATACATATACGAGTTGCTGTCTTTCCGCTGTCCTACAACATTCGATGATGAAAGCTCTGGAAATGAAATGCTTTGATGACAGAAATTAATCGAAGACCGCCATTTCAGTCGACATTGCATATGTCTCGAGAAGCGAGCTGCCGTCATTGTTAATATCGCAATCGTTACTTAAAGTTCATTTTCTTTTAGCCAGTTTTTGCACGATTATAGAGGACGGTTGTGCGCGTTCTAACTCTCGATGCGTATGCTGCTGTTGTAAGACCAATATTTATTTTATCACGAAGTAGTCTTTAGCAAATGAAAAGTCCTAACATTCCGCGTATATCTCAGTTACTGTACCTGACTTCAAGTTGAAGTTCAGGCCCTTCAGCTATGGGGCTTTTACATACCAATGTGCATATGTGGGCTGATGGAACAATTATGCAACAACGTATTGCAAGCCCAATTACATTTGCAGCATAAAAACTTCACCTTTTTTTTTAAAACCTTATTTGTACAGTAAGTACATATGTAAATACGTTGAAAGTATAACAAAATTCTTATATCTGTAGAGTTCCCTGAAAGTTGTTTAAAAATGGGGACGCAGGCTTTCAGTGTGTGGGTGTGGTGCGCTACCCGCTGGCTCGTGTCGAGATTTAATTGAAAGGGACGCAATTGGAGGCGACGTCACATCTGTCAGTCGCGGGGAGTAATTACCGACGTCGCAGTCGCACGCACCGCGCCGTCTGCCGCTCTACCTTTGCACGTCCCGGGCAAACATTAGCCACAGTAACATATATTTAATAAGTATATTATATACTAAGTACGTAAATTCGTTAAAAGCTAAAAAGTATTATGAAGAGCCGTAAAAGGTTGCGGGCTGCGATTCGAGTTCACATAACTGAAACATAATTATTATTATGTACATAATGATTATCATGACTCCTTTCCTGGATTAGAGACCTCTGCGCCTGCCAGACTGTTAACTAAAACGAGCGGCCCCGACAATAGGTCAGTTAATTGGATAGGATTGGTAAACTAAACAGAATTTTCTCATCCCTAATTGTATCCGACTTATAAAACGTCACGATTCACTTAGGAGCGGGCCGCTTTGAGATTTAATTGAAACGTACGTAAATTGAATCGCTCCACGTTATATATCGCAATCCCCTGTAAATTGCTTTACGTACATTGCCCTGGAGTGCGGCGTCCGATACAAGTGCGCGGCCCAGCCAGCCCCGTCTCGTCACATTCTACTAGGTAATATTTGTATTAGACACTATACTAATTACCAATACTATTCGATACAATATTACACACTGCACTATGCCGTTTGTGTTCTACTCTGCAGAACATTTTTCTGACACTGAATTTAGTCCATAAATTGAAGATAAATCAGTAAGCTCTAACTAGGACTACGCTGGAAGTATATTGTTTCTTTAGCTAAGTACCTAATTAAGCGACATGAGCTGAAAAACAAATAACCTGCGTTACCAGTGGACAGGCCACATGTACGTATTATGTATGATCCCCTACCAATAGGTCAGAAGAATTAAATGGTGCTTTTATCTAGTTAGGCGATAACGTTGCGAAGTAGGCGGCGGTATTGTCATTCATTAGATGAGAATATAGTACAACGACCCACATCAAAGCACGTTCATGTGACTATGCTAGTACTATATAGAGCAAGCATCACATTATGCGGGTTACATTCACGTCTTTATTGTCGTACAGTTAACATGAATGGGAACAACAAATTGGTAGATACAGTTCTGGACATGAGCGTACCCAGGTTCTGGGCTAGCGGGGGGCAAGTCAGATTTTTTAAGCCGGTTCAGCGCGCATGTTTACCTTATACACGGCACGAAGAGACCTACACTAAACATTAAGTATATGTTGTATGTAAGGGAAAATTAAAAGTTAATGCATGCTATTATACTGCAAAATAAGGTATAGGTATATCTGATGTAAATATAATATATTTTTATACAAACATTGCACAAATGTATTAAAATAATATGATAGGTATTCATTACGTAATAAAAATAGGCGTCGATCGAACTGACATATTGCTATATTTTAAGTAAAGGTACCTGCACAACGGATGTTTAATGCTAAATTAAACTGCGACAAAAATGTTACGGCATTTAAATAAAATGAAGTTTGTGCGACAGGGCGCTTTGTTTCAGTAAAATCCATCTAAATGAATGCACAATATAAATTGGCTTTATTTCAGAATCCTAACCAGCCGACATGGACATATAAAAGCTGTTATTTAAATGGGGGCACTCGTGTCGGGGCTTAATTGAAACGAACGCAATCCGAGTCGATACCATATGTCATTCGCGGGCAGTAATTACCGGCGACGCAATCGCCTGCAGACGGACTGACGTCTAGTGGGCAGCGCCAATAAGCAAGGGTTCCACTCAATTACTGCACCATCGTGTGGAGTGCTGCGGCGACTCTGACGTCGAGTGACTTGTTGTGGCCGGAAAAAACATAAATACGCTGCTGCGGTGATGGTTTATTGTTGTACCGTTCGAGAGGGGCCGCGATGGACTTTCAGCATGTTTGCTATTTTAAGATTACAGACAAAACCATTAGAAAAAACCTAATTTCAATAGTGAACTGAAACAATCTGATGATTACGACATTATTTATGAATTGCATCATGAATCTTGCGAAATTACCTAAATAATGCTTGAATTAAATGTAATTAAATAGCTTAATGAAGACATTAGCCTTGAAGGTGTGGAAATTAGTCCCGATCCGAATAAGCAGTCAACCGTAAACACGATATTTTAGCAATACATTGCGCAAGTGTGAAATTTATGTTTGATCAATATTTAGATACGCTGCCGACCAGACTCGTCCGTAGCCTTTCACACTATCCCGATTTACGAAATGGGATTGCCCTTCATTTGTATTGCATTATCACATACATTTCTGATGCTCAATTTTGACACAGATTTTCTAGATTTAGCGTTTGCCTTGTCCGATGAGTGTGAGGCAGACTAATGGCGAGACTTTACGTCTCTTAAAATGAAAAGCATCTTCCAGATTTAACACGTTAATGGTGCTGCATAACAGTGGACATAATTAAAACCATTTCATACATATATTGTTATATATGTTGTATATTATATGGTTATATATGTTGTAGATATATATGTTGTAGATATATATGTTGTAGATATATATGTTGATGTGTACATCAATGTATTGGTGGAGTTACATCGTGCCGCGCCGTGGAGGGTTCAGTGTCCAGCAGTAAGACGTTAATGGGTTGCGGGCACGAATTGATTACAGCCTAAAACGCTTCGAGTTTCCAACTACTCATGTAAAATAATTTGGTGGTCTCTAACTTGCACCATATTTTTGAAGAAATCAATCACCGAAATGGCGACTAGGGATTACTACAACTGTCAGATCTGTATCTATCTTTGTTGCTTTTAACATGTTCAAACGTTCATAATTATTTACACAAAGCAGACAACGATCTTGAGTACTCGATTGCTTACACAAGATGAGCTGAAGCCACGGTAGGGCTACAGTCCAAAACGAAAGCGCATAGTGAGTTTCATTAGCAATTTAGGTTTCTTCTTTGTACGATGCCTGTAATACAGCACAATTAACGTAGGTTAAATAAATAAGAATATTATTCAGTGTCAGAGTTACAGAAACTCTAGTTTTCACTCATACGTTCAGCGATGGCAAGCGGCAATTCACGCGAATGATAGCAATTGAAAGTAAATTGCTTTTCACAGTCTATAAAGTATCTGTTTGTCCCGCGGAAACTTTGATAAATTCAATTTTCAAGCGGGTAACTTCCGTGTCTGGGCGGTTCAGGCGTGATACTTTCTGAATAAATCTGCTTCCGAAACGATAGTATAGGAAATTTGAAAGTTATTACGCAAGAGAAGCGGCAACATTTTCGCCATCGAAAACGAGCAAATCATTTTGAAGCGCCCTCGGGCTTCTAACCACACACTTTTATATGCCTACACAATTGAATAAAGTATACCATGGTATAAAATAATGTAACAACGTAACATCACGCCTGTAATGTCCCAACAGGTAGGCAGAGGAATGCAGTACACTCCCACGTTTCACCAGTTACGTTTATGTTCCATGGAATAGGTGGTGAACCTATTACCATACCCCGGCCATAGATCTAAACTCCGAAACACGAATACAAATTCTAAGTTAGAAAAATCTAATAATACCCGTCCCTGGCTTTGAACCCAGGACCTTCCGATTTGCAGTCGCGCTTGCAACCACTCGACCAACGAAGCGGTCTACAGTATAAAATAATATTCATAAGATTTGATTTAACTTGCGATTAACATTTTGTTTTCTCAGAAATATAATTTCAATTACCTAATTTATCTCTATTTGACCTTACTTTTGTGAATACAAATAAATACGATTATTTTATACTACAAAGAGATTGTACAAAATTAAGATCTTTTCATAACCTTCACTTACAAAAATAATCGTAACATACACTACAAAGTATATACCTATCGCCTACAAAATTTTTCGTATTATTTACGACATTAAGAAACCAGGTAGATGCACCTGGATTTAAAAGAAATAGGACCGGGTGGAGTGGCGCCAATTAGGGGAGATAGTGGGGTAGCAAGTTACAAAAACCTTTCTACTTGAACGACGCGGCTAAGCATTGCGTCCATTCAGAGCACGCTGATCGTGGTTTTTCAATTCATCACGAGTATCCACTGGCGAGTAGCGTGATTCCTTAGCGACCTACTAAATAATCAAGATGGAGCTATCCTCCAGTTTGGCCACAGAAACCTACGGCCCGATTTGGTTCTGGAAGGCTGTAGTGTCCCGAGTATGTGTATATACTAAAATGGAGTTTCCCGTTTATAATAGGACACAACAACACTTAAAATATATTCATGTTGAATTTTATGTTGATTTGGGGTTGAAGAAAGAATAGAACGCCTTTGGTTTTGAGGAAAGATTAGCAGAGCGGCGAATGTGGTACCTTTTAGCCGGGTGCACGGTGGGGAGTAGGACTAATCAGCGCGGATTGTTGCCCTTCCGCCACTCACGCCCTGAATCAAGTAAATGAGAAAACTTTCTAATTGGAATTTCAAATAGGCCCCCCTTTATCTAGACGAGAGATGTTCGCAGTTCGGCGCCGACGCTGCGGTTCGTACTTACTTCATATTGATATAATCCTCTGTAAATGCTGTAATTGATATTGGTATTCATTAGCGGAACCTCGTTAAAACGGATGCAACGTCAGCTCTTAAACTAACACGTGCCACTAGTTAAGTGCTGCGCTTTCATGACTCGTTTCAGGAAATGTTTACGACGTAAAAAATACGTGGAATGAAATAAATTTTACCTACTGGAGCCATTTTAGTACGTCAAATACGATGAAATTCTAGACTATAGAAACCTTCATATACGTTTTTAATGAACAGAGCTTGATTTACATATATTTAATTTGCTAAAGTGTTCCTTATACACCTTTGAGCCAACCTAAAGCTTTTCAATTGACTTTATAATCAGCGTTTCAATATAATTAGGTACATTTAATGGTGTGGTGCAGACTTTTTTATTTCTATAAACATGTGTAAAAAATATAACATTAGATCTGTATATCCTCGAAGGGGTATGTACAGGAGTGTAGGACCTCCCATGATTTACCTGTTGTTATACTTTCGACGATGAAATAGACGGTGCGCCTTCCGCCATACTGCAGGTATACCTGGCATCGGCCAGTTCAGTCGCGCTCGTAACCATTAGACCAACAAAAGGCAGTAAATATTAATGTTATTTAATGTTTTTAAAGCCTTATTTACACTATTACCATGTTTACATAGCTGGTTTATTTTTTCAAATTATAATTGAAGTTGACATCTGGCCGTTTCGTCAACACCGAAAGGAAGTAAAGGGAATTAATTAATGAAGAACGTGCATAGAAAATACGCTTTATCGTCTCAAACCAATTTGTTGCTTAAAGTATATTGTTTTACTATATGCAATTACTTCATTATATAGCTTGTAACTCCAAAATAATATAAATTCGATGACGAACACAAAAATTAGATATAAATATCAAGATACCAAAAATAATTAAAATTGTAACTTGACGGCAACATTATAAACTATTATTGTTTCATTGCCTCGTTGCTCGAGTGGTTGCAAGCGCGATTGCCGAGAATAAGGTCCTGGGTTCAAATCCCGGGTCCGGGTACCATTGGATTTTTCTAATTTAAACGTAACTTCACGCCTGTAATCCCCGAAGAGATAGGCAGAGGAATGCAGAACACTCCTACGTTTCACCCGTTACGTTTACGTCCCACTATGGAATAGGTGGTGAGCCTATTGCCATGCATCGGGCACATATCCAGACTCCGAACCACAACTAGAAAACCTAAATTAGAGAATTTTGTAGTGTTAGACCCGGGAATCGAACCTGGGACCTCCCGATCGGCAGTCGCACTTGCAACCACCAACACGACCAACGAGGCAGTCAAATTTCTAATTTAGAATTTGTATTAGTGACTCGGAGTCTGGATCTGTGCCCGGTGCATGGCAATAGGCTCACCACCTATGGGACGTGAACATAACTGGTGAAACGTGGGAGCTTACTACATTGCTCTGCCTTCGGGGATTATGGGCGTGATATTAAGTTTTTTTAAATGTTTTATTTCAGCACGTCCTATTCACAAGGCAGATCGGAAGGAAATATTTTTTGAGCCTTTTTACAAATATCGCGCTCCTAAATCATGGTTAATGTGATACTATCAGTGAAGTTTTTAATCCATGTACATATATCTAAAGTGCGCCTACCAGTCATAAATACATAAACACGCATGCACATATACACATACAAAAATGTATTGAAACATAACATCGCGCCTGTATTTTCTCGAAGGAGTCAAAGAAGTGAGTGAATAGGGCGTGAGCCAAGTGCCGTACAAATAAAGGCACCGTGCTACTACTGAGAATTTCATCTAAAAGGTATACGTATCGGAAATAATTTAATTGTCGTGTTTGTCATTCGTTTTTGCTTGCGGCCAGTCGTGTTTTACCTATTAGGAATAAATATCATTGGGAATATATTGGCGCCAGCCGGTCGATCATCATTGCGCATTTCACTACTGATGACAGTGAAATTCGGAGAAATTCCACGATTTATATTTTATATTTAACTAGTCATTACTCGCCCGCTGCACGTAGCTATTTTCGATTTATCATCTTTGTACGGATTATCAGTTTCACTGAACAAAAACCCGCGCAGGTAATTAAAGCAATCTTACATAATATCGGCGTTCGTTTTATTTCAAGTGATATAAAAGCAAAACATTCGAGTGTGTAGCAATAGGCTCACCATCTATTCTATAGGACTTAAACGCAACTGGCGAAACTAGGGATGTACTACACTATTTTTATAGTAACCACCTTCTTCAAGCAATCATCGCGCTTGAAAAGTATTTTGTCTTACTTTCTTGTTTAGTGAATGTGTTGGGAATAAAAGTACAAAACAACATGTGAACCATGCAACGGTGTAACAGTGGTAAGCCAGAAATAATCGAGTTTGTTGCAATTAATTGACCTGTTCTCACTATTTCTACAACCACCGAAGACGAGGCGGGATTTGAACCTTAAAATAATAAATATTTCTTGTCAGGGCGTAGGTACATCCAAAACAAAGGTCACGTACACCCCAACTGGCTCATTGCATTTTCTAGATTTTATTTGCGGCTCGTTCTACTGACTGCATAGTATGATAGATACTGCACGTGGTGATGATAGTGTTGGCAAAGCGTGAGTGGCAAGTATTAAATAGTTGGGTAATGGCGGTCGCGATATATCGGAGACGTTGTAAAACTCGCTCGGCCGATGGTCGAGTAAGCTCGGAACGAAATTGCCAATCCTCTTTCACAATGGACCGTAAAATGGTTTTCCGTTTTTGCCCGGCCGAGCGGAGCGCCGCTCGTTGACTCCCCGGACACGTCGCGCGGTGGCCTATCACTAGTTGCTAGAATTTGTGAAAATAACTCTTTACGCTCTTACACCTGAAAAGGGTGGTCGTTTTTAATGGACTCGCTGCTATGTTTATATTCTCGATATCTGAGCACAAAAGCACCGAACGCGACGATAAAGGAACGGTAAATATTCAGTTTGAACTTTTATCGCGAGAGATAGAAGCGCGCTTGCACAGCGGCACTTACTTTTGCTTATATTGTAGCGCCCGGGCCGCCGACTACAATGTGCGATGGAACAAGTGTATAAGCCAGTTGAAACCTCTGTCGGTGACAGCTACATGCAATATCTTTACTCCGCCAGACCAATATCTGTTGTGTTGCAAAAATAACGCCGCCGGCGAACTCCCTCATGCACTCCCAAACTTTTTGCTTCTGCGATGCACTTTTGTCATTTGTCACGGATGTTTATACTCGAACTATCGCTATTCTAACCATTTATCTTGTGCACTTCTAATTTCAATACTACTTTCAAGATTGTTAGTAAGTCTGATGACAATGACATTGCTGATCTTTCTCTGAGGAGGTATTGATAAAATCATTACAATAAGCCAACATAATATTGCGTTTACATAGCTTTCAATAGAAAAGTATCCAAACAGCGAACTTATTCATTAGGTATTAAATATCTGAAAAAATAGAACTTAAATTCCGTGTAATAAGTCCGCATTACGTTTTAATTAAAAAGTTAGTTAATTATTTCAACGACAGTTCCAATTGCTTACAATTATCACGATAAGTTTAGTGCTATCGACATCTACTGAGACATTTTGAACATGCAATTACTTATTTACTCGTCAATATATTCCTTCGTAATTTTCGACAATAAATGCCTGCTTACATTCATTTATGTGCATGTAAGATGTATATATAGTTCGTGATCTTGTCGGGAAATTGTTATGTGGCATTTCTTTGAGACGCCAAATAAATTACCTACCTCCATGTAGGGATAAAACGTAGGCAGTGGTTGATGAGGTATGTATATGGGTGTACGTCGGGTCGCGTTTCAAATAAAATCAGAACGGAACGGTACCTCCGTCTGAATCCTTAAGTACATCTAAAGCATATAATAAAGGGGACGGTGTAGGTGTGTGTGTAGGTCCGCGGAGCACATTCGGTTAGGAAAAGATCGCGTCTCGTAACGGAAACATTTCTGAAGTATCCGTGAACATTTGGCTCGTGGGCATTCGGGTCACGTGCGGGCAACAACGGCAACGATGCCGAGCACCTCGGGCTTTGTTGTGATATCGACGCTGTTTTTTCACAATACCTGACCCCGCTGGTCGGGAGAGATTTTCGTAATGTTAGTTTCTTGCCGAGATAACCATATTTTATATTCTTGTCGATGTCTTCTCGCAGCCACTCGATCACACGTGCTCGCATTCAATAAATGTTACATATTTTGTTTCGTGCCCTTACATGATTGCTGTATGTCTACAGCTGCAACTCTTACCCTATTTATAACTTTCACTTATCGTGTTGATATAAAAATGTACCGTCACGTAACTTATGGCTCATTTGTTTTAAAATTCTACTGATACAAAATTGTCAAAATCACTTTTATGTCATTCGGTCATGGGACCAAGCAGTGTACACTAGCCAGCTTCTTATGTTCAGTTTTATTGCGGAGCTCATAGTATTTGGGAGATATTTCATGTCCCTAAGTCCTGACAGAAAGTAATAAATCCTGCAAGTATGGTGTCTAAGCAGCATTTAAACGAGGGCAGAACATTTCTATAGCCATGCCTCATCCGGCGACGAGTGCGGCGCGCGCTAGGTTTTTTCTTGCTCAATATTCGAGTGTATTTGCTAAAGCAGTGAACGTGCAACTTTAGCCGAGCACACTTCTAACTCAACCACGTCTCTTCATATTATGG
>DWEC01000033.1:0-26252 GCA_018245735.1 Microceris miodesmiata
CAATTAAGTTCGGTAGCGCCTCTGAAAGCTCCTCCGACAAGTTTTTGTCGAGCACTGTACAGACGCTTAATTGGCCGACGCTCGTCATTAGTTATGTGCGGTACGACCGCGAGCTTAGATATTTTTCTTATTTGGCTCCTACGACATTTACCATGGATTACGAATACATACGATATAGCTCGGTGTTTTAGATAATATTAAACGACTCATGAATAAGTATAAAATGAAAAAAAAACCCAACATTTATAAATATTTAAAAACGAGCTCATTTTTTCCAATAACAGATACAAATCGTAAAAATAGATATCATCAATGAATGCATGCATGATACAATAAAGAAATCGTTCAAATGTAATGTGTAGAAATATGGACCGAAGTAAATACGTTGATATGGTTCGTTCAATAGCTAGTAAGCGATTCACGCTGTAATAATTTTGACTGAACATGTCTCTCGACTTCGGAACGCAGTACAACCAATTACAATCCTTGTCATTACTTTACTGTCAGGTCCATATTTATCGCCAGATAAAGTTAAATGATTATACGAGCCAATATTTATATAGGTACGTACTTAAATATCATTCAGTGAATGCACATTCGTCAAAACAGTTAAGGCTTCCGTGTAGACCATAAAATGCTGTTATCATTACGAGCGATTATAACGGATTAACTTTTGAAAACTTAACTACTTAAAAATAGGAAACGATCCTAGATCAGTAATGCTTTTTGAAATGGTGTAAGTATTGTTTTATTGAACCCTTTTGTTTGTTAAATACATTAAACGTTATAATGTCTGACTAAGATTACTATTCTAACAAAAACGTAAATTACCACACAGTAGTTAATAAAATAGTCGAATAAAAGTAACACAATCGGCTATTAAATGTATTCCCAATTCTATTGAAGTATATTCCCAATTGAGTCTCAATATTAAACGCGTGGAAGTCTTCTTTATTTATCCTTTTCTATACGCCATTAAAGGAAAGATTGATGACTGAGCACTTAAACTAATTAATGATCTTTTATCACCTTAATTGTTGAGATACGTCGAGTTTGAACAAATATATAAAACTGAAAGGACTTTATGCAATCGTTAAAGACCCTAAGGAACTAACGAACAGACATTTAGAGATCTAAACATGAAAAATCGCGTTGACTTCACCCCGAACTCTATCTAAACTGTCCATCACAAATTAACATAGAACGTAAGCAAACATTTACCGTTTTTCATTAAATATTTATAAGCCCGTAAAGTATCTAGATTTACTCTCGAAGATCAGATTCAAAGCGCGCATAGTCGGCGACGTGAGAAGCATTTAGCTTATAAAATTCTTCAATCTATATCGCCACAAATAAACAGATTTTCTTGCTATGAATAAATTGGAACTACATTTTTAATTAAATCCAATATGGGACGCAGTTATACGACTTCGTCGCATACAAATTATTGAATAGTCGATGTAAAACCGTAAAGCACGCTGCCTCGATCAACACACGATACTGCGACGGTCACGTGCCAGATCTGCATCAGTGCCATCGTTAATTAAAGCTCGTATGTACCTATTAAGAGAGCAACATCTCATACGAGAAGCGCTTATTAAGTATCAAAAAGTCACTATGCCACGAGACGGTAAGGACGACAATACTGTTTCATTGGCTTGCGTCTTTAGGAGCGTTTGTCGTATAAGCGAGCTTAAACTTACACGTTTGTCACCAGTATTAGCCTGTAATGGATATGATCGAAAACCAGCTGCGGTTTCACATTATGTCCATAGGTCTCCGAACTGGTCCCAATATCGCTTATTATGTATCGCCTTTGTGTTAATCATATCTTTTGCTCAGTATGGCGACCGTGGCGGCTACCGGTCGTTGGTCTATTAATAAAAGGCAGCCTCGAACGGTCGGGAATGCTCGCAACCTGCTATTGTAGTCTAGTGGTTAAGGAATTTGTCTTTTTAATCGCGCTGCCTCTTCTCTGTGCCCGGAGCCTATTATTAGGGTTAATTGGAATTATTAAAGTTTTTTTTCACAGCAGCTAGAGTTTTAGCAGATCGTAGTGATGCGCACGAGATAGCTCCAGAGCGGAGCGAGCTTTTAGATTAATTCATGGTTAGAGTACATGTTATGGAAATTTTAATAGAGGCTGCCGAGACGAGAGGCGGCTCGTGTAATACATTTTATGTCACTTCGTAGATTGTAGGTGACATTTGACATAGCCTTTAATGAAGCCATAAAATCTAAATTTTTAATATAACGCCATATCTAAAATATAGGTACGTGTTTCTAAATATATTCACATAACCTGATTGTATGTGTTGAGCTCATTTTTGGGGCGCGCGCATTTAGGAATTTGTGAAACAAACCAATCTGTAAACCCGGCAATGTAAAGAAAAATTTTGAAGCTTTAATTTTCGATCAACAGATTTTTGTTCTAAGAAAGTGTGAGTCTCAAGCAAATGAACGGTCACTCAAAGTCTTATAACTTACGCACTGTACGCTTCATGCACTGGGCGTAAATTCCTTAATTTACATGATAACATGTGTTTATGTGTAAGTACCGTGACGGTGGGACGTAATGCCACGGCTGGAACAGGACATTTGGCCAACGCATTGCCGATAATCGAGAGACGCAAGCTACAATTTACCATCAACTAATTGGTGTTGGGACACTGACACGACAGGCATCAAACGCAGTTTCGATGTTCGAATTAATCGAATATTAAGTTGACACGCAGAACTGTGACTGTTACCCATTAATATCTTACTATAGAGTATGTCTCATTACTTATCGCTCTTGTCTGACAATGATTCTATAAAACACACATATGCCATTATTGATAATCCATCCTAATAACCGACTACACATGTTGCTGCACTTTCGCGATACCACCCGGCGAGTCTCGTCAAACTTTACACGACAAGTTTCGAATAGAAGGAAATCTTATTGATCTATTTTAAGCAAGCAAGTAAAGTGACTTCAATCTATCTGCAAATGTGTTAAAACACCACTGACGTCTTTCATGAGCTAGTTTGGTACAGCACATTGTTTTTTATATGTGTATGTTTAATACATAACACTAAATCCTACTTGTAAATTACCTGTTTCAAATAAATATATATTTGAATTTCAAGCCTTGATGTCTAAATAATTCAAAGGAATTTAATCGTCTTATACAGTTGTCGAACATAATGATATTTTCAACCGTTACAAATTAACTTTTGTGACATATAAGGGTACATAGCTTGCATTACTTATACATATATTAATTACACCAAATTTTTGATAAATACTTTTTTAATTCTTTTTTTTTCTTGTTTAAATTTTTTTCAACTTAATAATTTAACATTAGTGTCATCGATAATAAGTGTCACGACCTAAAGGAAACTGATAAAGTCAGCATTATATCGTGTCAATGTGACTTATAATGTCATTGTATATTTCTGTTATAACACAACTATTAAAATATGACATACGAGACATGAAGGAAATTAGAGTGATATAAAAAAATAAATGAACAAAGTGCTCTGCATGATATTAAACATTGGCTTTAAGAAGTATTTTAATACATTCGTCATGGTTGCCTTGGTACCTATCGGTCAAAAATATATCCATATTCTTCCAAATTCTGTTAATAAATGGTTATACACACCCACGTGTCATATATAACACTTTCAGAATTTTGATTGAACCCCGACATACGTATTAACCAAACGTTAAATAAATTATGAAGTATGCTAACGATAAATCATAAATCTCAGTTTCATATTTATTATCGCACAGAAACAAATTAAATTTGTACGGCCGATCGGTCCGTTAATAAATTAGCATAACGTACCTAATGGACGCATAAGTTTAAATAGACTTTGAATGTGAGAACGGTTATATTCAAATTATTTAGTTTATACATCTATTTAAATGGGTAAACGGAGATTTATAACGAGCAGATGAAACTAATCTGCTCGCGTAATTATAATTGGACGTGTGTATACTTTATTTACGAATGGTAACTGATTGGTTTCTTACCAGCGCGCACAGTGATACAATTCATGTTATAGTGCATGGTAACATTTTACAAATACAATAAAATAATATAATGTGACAAGGATTAGGTATCTGGAATTGTGATTAACAATATTATACGAATGAAATCACCTAATAAACATTGCGTACCTACTGACGTATTACATGAATGAAATAGTTCACAATCACTATATATGCTCTATATATTCAAAATCTCTATGTATTCAAAATCACTTTATATGTACTTTAACATGGTTTTGAGTTTTTACCAACTGTGACAGAATGATTAGTACAAAACCTAAATGGAATTACAATTGAACCCCTACCTAGTACCATTTTGGTTATTCAAGGTTAATTTTAGATAAAACTTACGCATATAAAATGGTCAAAATTTGTTTAAAGGTTCACAGACGTGAATTATAAAAAAAAATATCTAAAACACAGACAAAAAGACCCTTCTGTTTCTGAAGTCGTCTAATATCTATCCGAATGGACAACACTCGAACGCGGCACATTAGATAAAGACGTGAGGCCACAGGCAATAGCCACGAGATATCTTTTTAATCTTGATCGTACAAACTCTTTGTCATTAACACAGTATAAATATTAATTTATAGATCACCAATTTTAAACTGATTCAGAAGCGGCAAGTATAAGGGAGAGTCTACCATTGTGAAATAAAAACTATACGTCTTAAACGAGTACATGTATTGTGTGTCATTTGGAATTGCGTAAAACTTAACGTCCTTTTACAAAAAAAAAGACATTCGATATTCAAAGCAATCAAGCATCATTTTGTCTTCAATTTTAAAATATTCTTTCACGAAAGCAGCATAAAAGCAACAGTGAGTTATTTCAAAAAATAAACTCTTTGTAAGTTGCAGCTAAATTCCTAATGAGACTCAGCTGCAAGTATCCACATTTTATTAAATGGCTAAGGACAGATTGAAATCTCAGATAAGATATCCATTTGATAGAAAACAAGTGAATAGGCTCCTTTATTACAAATCAAACACCAAGTCTGACACCTCATTATAGATCGGAATACGTTAGGCGCCCGCGGCGACTCGCCTCAGTAAAACAAACATCTCTATTAATTTTCACCGAACCTTTTAAGGGCTCTAAGACGAAATTACACCACCAGCAATATCAATCATACTAACTCAGTCGATAACCGACGCAGATATGTTCTCATTTAAATATTATAAATACAAATAGATGAATGTGCCCCTTATCTAAAAATCACAATAAATCAAAAGGTACATAATATTCCCTGCAAAAGTTCCCGTCAAGACTTCCTTTGCAGCACAGTTGCGGAACACATGAACATACACACATATGTATATTCTCATAGTAGATTTAGGTGTAAAGAAATTATTGTCAAAAAGACAAAAATTGTCGCTTACATGAGAACATTTTGACGAATAATTGAAACAGTTCGACACTGCGCTAAAAAACAAACACATTAATTACATTTCACATTTACTAAAAATATTAAAACTCACTGAACGTATTGTAGTAACCATATAAATTACTAATTCAATGTAGGGGGCCAACGAGGCATTATTCCGTGCCCCCCCTTACTTATAATATACTAAAACAATCATTTAAATGGATCCATAGCTGAGAAAAAATCATTTTATGAAGGTAATACAATACTAATTTAGGCCTAATAATTCTGATAAAAAACCTTCAGTAGGTTATACATGAAAAATAATAATAATAATAGTAGTAATGTCTGCCAACCCGCACTTGGTCAGCGTGGCAGACTATGGCCTTAACCCTCTCAATATGAGAGGAGACCCATATTCCAACTGTGGAATGATAAGTGGGTCGATTATTACATGAAAAATGTGTAACACAAATTAAGGCAGTTCGATCAATTGTTACTTTACACACATACGTAAAGTAACAAATACATTTGTTTTTATTTTTTTTTTTACAGAAACAAGAATGTTGGCCAGTTCATATCTAATGAAAATTAGATATGAACTGTCCAAGATTCTTGTTCGCCTAATATCATATCTAAAACAGAAAAAATCATTTCTTACCTCATTCTAAAATATAAAGAAGAACAAAACATGTAACAGAAAAAAAAAATATTTCAATACATCCTAGTAAATATAATTATTACAATGTAAAATATAAAACGATTCATAAAAATGAAACAAACAAAACTTGAATTGGAAGAGCGTAGGATCCCATTGCGGTCTGCTTAAGAAAGAGAAATATTGCACTCCAATTTCCAACAGTCAAAGTTGCCGCCATAAGAATCAACTATATTTTATGTTCTACTTAGCGCAAATCCCATATTGTTGGGACTTCAGCAACTGTATTGCTATACATGATTATACTGAGAGTAATAGACTTTAACATCTGGTTAAGGGTCCATTAGGTGGATATTAGTGTCGGATTTTGTTGAACGTAAGCTTAATTAATGAACTTTTAGTTCCTGTCAAAAAAAACTCAAGACTAAAATTCAATTTGGAAATAATTGAGTTTATTTAGTCGCTTGGTATATGAGCTTATTTCATTTAAACATAGTTGAAACAGCCCGCGTTTGAAAGAGAACTATTTCATATGTAACAATAAAAGATTAACATACAAAAGAGAGGTTGCCGCCGAATGATAAACGCATCATAAGAGGCCTAAAGGCATCTCGTTCGTTTGATATCTGTTCCGAACAAATCACTATTTTATCGTTACTCCCATCGGAAAAAATATTGATATCAACATAAAAAGCGGTTCAAAAACAATAGAATGGATGGATTGAAAGGATTCTCGCGTCAGATAACGATTCGGTTAGAAAAAAGTATATATTAATAATAGGTTTATAGCGACTCTCTCACTTAACCGCTGGTCATCAGTTCACCGGTGTCATTATAAACTGAACAGAAAAAGTTGAATATTTGTTGCTTTTTTAAGACAAGAAATTAGTAGCATAATCACCAGACGGAATATAATGACCTAATAAATTTTCTCCTCAATTGAAATAAAAAAGTTTGATAGAGTTCTTAAAACATTTTGAGAACACTTCTGTTCTCGTTTGAGATTGTTGTGTTATTTAAAACATGTTGAGCAAAGTCAGCTAAGTTATGAATATTTTAAACCAAACTTCCATGTGCGAATTCTTGCGTTTGGACATCGTAAAACGCACGACTTGACAATACTAAGGAAAAATATTTTCTAACACTCTTTACCATCTGTTACTCGTAGATCCGAATTATTTCAAATTTTAAAATAGCTATGGCACATTTAAAATCTTCAGGAATAACGACACACATATTTAAGTTACGAAGATTTATCAATTCCATGGGAACCGTATATTTTTCGGTAAGCGAAGTTCCGTTAATTTTTCGGCAATCAAAAAAGCCTTATATTACATAAATTTTATGCGAAAATTCATATAAATAATATTAATGTAATAACATTAATGTATTACATTAATATTAAAATAAAAAAAAAATTATTTTATTTTAATATTAATGTAATAAAGAATTTTAATATCACATAAATAATATTATAGTTGCAACCAATTCTCACTTTCGATTATGTGACGAATTGATTTTAAAAATAGAATATTTTCCTCCTTGCAAATTGTTTGAATAAACGTATAACAGCATCGCACAATAGTACAAAATAATTATTTAATTTAATTTATTTGAATATTATCTAGTTTTTCGTACTAAATGAATACGTAAACAAAGCAATACTAAATGACATTGCGAATAAATTACAGGAAAAATCTTGACCTACCTTAATACATATAACATTAATGATATAGACAAGCTTTATCAAAAATCATCGATTTGTCAATAATTTACCACACAACGACTCTATTAGTAACGAAACAACTAATTCAGTTGATTGGATTAAGACGTCAAAGTGTGCACAGTGTACCAGCGCCAAAAAAGATCGTATTACAATTGGAATTTTGTAAATGATACCCATAAACAACATAATCCCAAAATCTCTCAGAAAACAAAACAAAACCTCGAGGTTTTCTATAGAAAATTGTAAAAAAATAACAGTTAGGAAAATATTTTTGTATTATTACAAAATGTATTATTGCTGATTCAAACGCTTGTGCTGACGCTACTCGAGTGTATTTATAAACGTTTTATAAGTGTCGCAGACATTTTAGCTATTACATAAATTATGAAAAGCAACACGATTCACAAAACAAAAATATTTTTATACGTGGGATAATCAAGCCAATTCAACCATTCCTATGCATCTAATGGCATGTCATTCTCAATGTTTTGTTCATTAGAGCTCATTATATATTTAAAACAGCAAAATATTGTTATTAGCAGTCTCGTCATCATTAATTAAACAACTTTAAGGATAATATGACAAAAAAAAATATTCAACATCGGTATTTACAAGAGACAATTATTTAGAAACAACTTTAATTCAATATTTTTTAAATCATATCTTATTAAGTAATACCTGTTTTCGACATGTGGTGAAAACACTTTAAAACTGTTTCTACAATGTTAATTGTCAGCCTGAGTGCAACAGGGATAAGTTGTAGGATTTATTTGAATGAAAAACAAATGTTTAAGCTTGGAACACTACGACACCGATAGTTTATTTTTACGGAATCATTTCAATGCTATAAAAAACGATGTTTTCGGCAGCGTTGCGGAACTAAAGAACGTTATCGCAAAACCAGAGGCTTATCAGCGAATCCCTTGTTTTGTGGCGGCAATAAATTGTTTAAATATGCCATAATTCTTTCCTCCTTAAGATGGAGATTTGATAAGTGTTTATTAGATCACGGGTGGTAGAAACCTCAGCGATATTCACCAGAAACAGGTGAAAAGCAAACTTTCGGCATTTTTTCCTTTAGCCAGTCTCAAAAAGGCCAATTTTCGAGCTTGTTTAGTTGTCTTATCGCTGTTTGTTTAGTAAATTATGAACGGTCGCAATGTTGTTAGCATCTTGTTGGATTTCGCTTGAAAATCGCAAACTTTGTTCATAATTATGATTGTCCTGTTGGTCCAGTGGTTAGTGAGTCTGACTGCTGAGCCGAACATTGTGGATATGATTCCGATAAATACGAGTATACGCAGCATATCAACGGTATGTTCTTTGAGCCCACTTTCGAATCAGATGCCCTCTGTGGTTCTGTAATTATTTAGTGCCTCGTTGATCATGTGGTTCCAACTGCGACTGCTGAGCAAGAGATTCTGGGCTCGACCCCGGAATCTATATCGCGATTAGCTGAGTCCAGATTGGTTCAAAATATTCATCGCCTATTCCATAGTGGGGTATAATACATAACAGGTTAATGGTGGCAGTATATTACAGTCCTCTACGAACCCTTCAAAAAATGAAGATAAATGAAGTCAATAATACTAAGATCTGAAGATAAATGAAATGTAGGTGTTCTGTCGTATTGTCGTTGTCGTAAAATATATTGCATAGTCAATTCTCAAGTCCTCAAAGATAGTAGACAAAGAATGAAGTTGTTTCTATAAATTATACAACAATATGGTAGGTACCGGCTACTAAAGATTGCTGCTCGTGGAGAGCATTGTAATGATATAACAATAAATTGAAGATGTCTTCATGTCCACATCGATTGCTTATAGCCTGTATGCAATACAGATCGATATTTTCATAAACGCCCACTCTGTAACATGATCGCTGTATTAAAGTGAACGTCACATTGTTGATATTTGCATAAAAAATTGCCGGTTAAACGTACAACGTGTGCGGCGTGCTTCTGTGTCCTCATATATCTGCGTTAAGCAAATTGAGGTTTCAGGAAGTCTCGTTAAGAAAATAAGTTTACTGCGCCCTCAAGCTAATACTTCAGAAGATCAACAGCCGAATTTAAATACTGCCTACCACCGTTCGTTCGAATAAAGGTTATCATCGTTATAGAGCCGTGTTACAATGTAAACATACTAAACACTTAAGTTTTATATTAGAATTACTTGACCGATAATCGTATTATAAAAAATGCAATAAGTTTATGAATCCTGTATATTCTTATTTTATGTATTTCGTGTCATTCTTTTAAAAGCTATATAATTTGTTGAGCTATAATTTATAGCCAATAGTGGTGAAGAATTGCCCGTAATAAATTTTCTACTTATTAAGTGTACCCGACAAAAGACACTTTATTACGAGATACAAAGAAATCATTCATGTTCGTACACTGGAACCGACTTTATGATGTACAGTAATGAAACTCAACTGTACGACAAATACTACAATTATCTCAATTACAGTTAACTATGTAAGTAAGTAAAAACAGTTTACTTCGCGAATGCCATTTGTTGTAATAAAAAATAGTATTACTAAAATGTTACATTGCAAAGGTTCAAAATGATAAACGCATCTATATGAAGATATTAAAAGGTTTTTATTGCATTCATAAACAAACATCGTGAGCATAAACATCATAGGTACATCAAAAAATCTATTAATTTTTATTAAATATATCATAAATAAGTGATGTTATAAAGAAATGCAGAAATTATGATATCGATATCGCGAGCACTAAATTAAAGATGCAGATCGACGCATCAGGAGATATTTATGGGATAAAATTTGTCTCCCGCTCGCTCGGTGTCTCATTACCGGTGCCGACAAAGCGCCGACCAACATTTGTCACGAACGGTAACAGTTGCTAATAGCGAAATCTCTTGTGTGTGACAAAGATTTCCATTGTAGCAATTTTTTGCGGGAGATTCCAGATTTAATTTAACAAAATTATAATTATAACAGCAGGTAAGTTGTTTATACCGTAGAAGTTACTGCTGGTCCATATCTAATTGACCTATCGTTGGAACAGCATGACGGAATATGCTTAAACCCGTTACCAATTGGCAAAACAATTTCATAACTGACCTTGACAAACAGTGTAGGTATACTAAAACAAGTTATCCTGGCTTAATTTTTTTTCTACCTAACAGCATAAATTACCAAATATATAAATATGTGATTCAGAAATAGTATAATGGCTTCTCCAAACCTTAAAACAAATTTATCGAAGAGCATAAAATACAAAATACATATAATTGTTAAATATAATTTTTTTTATGCAAACTTCTTTCACAGTTTCAGAAAGTCCTAGTTAGACCGAAATAATATATTCAACCTATCTTTAACTCCATCAGAGATGTTGGCAAGTTTAATTGGTAATGAATCGCGCTTTGCAATTAGGGAATCGCGTTCGATAGCAGAAAAAAAATTCTTTCGGCTCTCAGTAAATAAGGAAAACGAAAAATTGGTACACGCAACATTTTAAGTTTCTACATACATTTGTACGTGCCCCTTAAGGTTTGGACCTGTGGAAAGAATTCGCTTATAAAGCGCAGGTGACACATCTATCACTATCAATTCAATTGCGCTAAGCCGGCGAGCATTCGAGTCATTTTAAATGTCGTCCCGAAACTCAATTTCTACGCGTGCACGAAATTTTTTGATATAAATTTAAAAACCGAGATAAACTAAGATATACAAAAATTATTGATATCATCGTTATGATAGTATACAAAATCATCTCTTTTGGATATATAACGAACTATGAGTCAAACGAAACGCTCCTTGGCGGAGTAAAAAATAAAAAAACATTACAAAAAAAATATTCAAAATTAATGTTATGAACTTGATATTGACTTTATTTAAAAGGTGAAATTTAGTTATTATGGAATATGTTAAAATATGAGATTATGTCATTTAAATGGGATACAACATACATACATACTTATAACCAGAACCAAGTCACTTTATGTCGGGAAACTTTCGAATTTAGGTCTTTCTTGGGAATCTATGCATTAATCAACACCGACAAATGGTAGTCCAATATTCCTATAGAATTTGCCAAGTCAAAATCGACATATACCCCTCGTTGCTCGGTAGACGGGTTGAAAATAGCATTTAATAATTGCGAATCATTCGACCCAAACGTTGAATCCATAACCCTAAAATGATATTTTATACAAAAGAACATAGGAATATTTTTAAATGAAGCCAGCAACGCTATTAAAGCATAGCCGATAATTAATCAATTATAATGAAATGAATATCGTCGGTGGTGTGTTAGTCTTAGTGGCTAGAATTATCGTCAACGCTCAAAGGCCATTACTCTCTAACAAACTATTATTTTTCTTGACGTGTATAATGGGACGCGAAAGTACCAATTTAACAAAGTTCTGACACTGAAATACTTAAATTAGCTTGTCGCGGACACCAAGTAATGTTTAAGGGAATATTTTAAATTGTTTATCTTTAGATGAGACGAACGCAACATGACACAAAAATAAAATCAATACTATTTTTTACATTGTCTGCCTGTTTATTACAATAACAGATAATATATTTAAAAACTGAATATTGGATGTTCAAACTAAACCAAATGTTATTGAAGTAAGCAGTCTATAAAGCAACAATGTCCTATATGCAATCCTACCTCTGTCCTATATACCATGTCTTGCCAAAGGAACAATAACTAATTGTAGCGAACAGGATTTCTCAACACACTGCTAAATACGTTATTTCACTTTGGTTCTCGTAAAACCGGCAACATTTACACACATTTAAACAGACCTATTGAACAAACCTTTTACAGAAACAATTGACACGAAAACTATTGCTTCTTAAGGTATGAACACATGTTAATGTTCCCAAGTGTATATTGAGACTACTTAATGTGGATTCCCAATGGGGACGCCAGTAAATAAGACTGCTTTACGGTCGGCAAGCACCGGAGGCGGTATGCCATTGTGGTAGGCTTCGACAAGCGCAGTTTATTGGCTAATTTTATTCAATTAAATTGTTCTCGTTGCGCGCCGACACCCTGCGCCCGCGCCACCTTCGTTTTAACGCCTCGGAAATTATTGCAATAGATAACATAACACGGCCCAGTGTTCATCTGAAAGTAATTTAAGTGGCACCGCACCGCCAATGTTCGGTAAGCCGGTGCCGGCAAATTTATACTAACGACCCGTCTAGGCGATGACATGCTGCATTTCCACTCGTGTCATAAACATAAATAATTTTAACTCAATCCCTGACTGTGTCGACCTGTTTCCTGAGGTCCGCTTAATGCGCGGGGTTAAAAATGAATGTAATATGTTAATTTCGAGCAACATTTCAAATCGGGTGGCAGCTTCCAACCAGTGAGCGGTATGGCAGCCACATGCTGTGAATCCACTAAGACGTTTCATCGCTATGTTGACCGAGGACAAAACTATTATGTCTTTTACCGTATAAAAAGGTTTGATTTCACAGAGCTCGCTCGCGTCATGCTGACAAAGCATTTTACAAATCGTTTATAACCGAATTTATATCGAAGCGGCATTTCGTTGATAACATCGGCCGGTTACGAATGTTGACACACAAACGGACGAAACCATCCGTTTCAAAGGGTTGCTGCGTCTATAAATAATTACCAGTCAATTGTAATGATGACGTATATTGTTTTAAATGAATTGATTCGTTCATCATCATTCATATCAAGGATCGCAAATCTAACAACAATATTATGATACGAGTACCTACTACAGCACACAATAGATTATAAAATCAGTTTGTCAAAATAAGCCCAGTTGTCTTACTGTAATTTTTGTCCATATATACTAATTACAATACTATTAACACAACTATACGTTAAGAGCTTTCCATAAAAATGTTGTCACATGTTTTCACAGTGATCTTTAAAATCCTACAAATCGATAAAACAATATTAATATCAGTAGCAGTACAAAAAATAGCCCTCTTGATGATTTACTGTCCCGAAACTGATAACAGAACTTGAGCAAAGATAAAAGAATAATGACTTAGCGCCACCGTACATAATCGCATTAAAATAAAGCATGTCAAAGCAACCGAATGTTTGCAACTAAAACATATTGATATTTCGCCGACCGAACATAAAAAACCGAACAAAAACAAATAAAATTACATTTAATAGCCTCGTGAGAATTGTCTCTCACCACCCACTGAGGGTGGTTCTTTAAATATTTTAATTGCGCCGCTAAAACGTCCCAAAATTTCATTTCTCGTAAATCAATGTAGTGTCCACGGTAGTCCTGTCACAGCTACCCACCGACTTTTTATATCTGAATATTCCATCAAAGATAACATCTGATTGTCTAGCAAAAAAATATTCCTTAACCAAAAATGTTACCAGAGCCTTCCCTTGACTTGTGGTTATGTAAAGAAATGGTATTTACTTTAAGAGTTCAACGTTCTTAGAAAATTTTGACCATAACTAAACAAAAATCTTTTAATTTAGCATGTAATATTTATTATATAAATAGGGATTTTTTAATACTATCGTAATATCACGAGTTAGTCCATCGACATTGCATCGCATTTGCCATAAAATCAATACTTTAATATGGTACAACATTACCACCGAACCACACCAGCAACATACCCGATCCTGGAGGAAATGCGAAAAATCCCTGAAGCAATATGAAGTCCAAAATAATGAAGAAACCTGTAGAATTACGAATTATTTGGTTACAATTTTACAAAATTTTCAACTATTGGACAATCCCTTAGCATCATCAATGAGACGTAAAAGTAGTTTGTACAGAAGGGTATCGATTAGTATCGCTGCCTACGCTCCGTCAGCTTAATGTTCAAAACTCAAGTTTTGTAAAACTTGATATATTTCTCACAAAGACTTAATTGATGAACAGATAAAAATCGAAATGTAAAACTATTCCGCTATGAGATACCTTCGCGTATCAAAACCCACACAAAACTCTCCTTGCCTCGCACGCAACTTGCTAGGATTAGCTTCACATAAATCATTGTCAATTTAGGTTATGTCTTACTTTTTTAGCTTAGCGGTTAAAGAGACCCTATAATTTCGAATCATCAGAATCGGAAGCAGCATTCCGTCACAGGTCGAAAGTCATTCTGAACCCATCAGTCACTCACGACGAGTCATTCAAAAACTGAATTTCTGAGTCAATAAACGTCGTTTGTTTGTTTTTCTAACAGGAAATATATTAAGTTGCGTAAAAAGATTGGTAAAAAAAAAACAAAAAAGGAGCCGTGTGGGTGGCGACTGACGACAGTCTAAGTGTAATATGATACGTGAGTCCAGTAGTGTGTTTTTCTTACACACTGTTCATATTGTTGGAAGCCAATGAGTTAATGATATAATTTGGTTGGAGCCGCTCCTGCATTGTTTACCACCGCTTTTACGTCCACGGAAGCATTTTTTAAATCTTCGTTATACTGTGCACTTAAGGTTGATATTATGACTTATGGTTAATTTGATCCCAAAATGACCTCATAAATCCTGAAGCAGGTTCTAGAAATATTTAATCTTTTTACAAATCTTCATAGTATGACACCTGTCAAAATAATAGTGAATTACCTCATAAGGAGATTATTTTGCAAACTATGCAGAATGACCTGTTGTAGGGATCGAAATAATAGCCGCATATTTAATTCGAATAAAAATCGATTTTGATAACTTCCTTTTTGAATAAATTGCGCATTTGGAATTATAAATTACCTTATTTAGAAATATCTGCACAATTTCAATTTTATAGATACGAACTACAAGAGATAAGGAAGGCTAAAACGAAAACATTGCAAGTATTTGATTGAAATATTGCAGAGATTTTGTGCCGAGATCAAAAAAATAATCGAGGGTTCCCTTGCATTGTGCATGTGTGCGTATACACAGTAAGGTCACGTGGCAAACCCTCGCTGCAACCCCTATTCGAACATGTTTGCTCTTTCACTCCTACGTAGATACGCGGTGTTGAAAAGGAAAAGATATATTTTGCTAAAGTGTGCTCAAAGCGGCGCGGGCTCAAACAGCTGCTACGTTTGATATTTTTTGGTCGATTAAATGAAGGCCTAATAATAATACCACTGAAATAAAAGAGAAGACACATTGTGATAGTATCAAATAATCTGTTTTCCGTTTATTCCTATATCAAAATATTTGTTATGTTATTATGTATCCATGAGCTTTGGTTGTTTAAATGTGCTTTATTTAATACTTAAACTAAGACTTTAGTGCTTTAAAATTCCTCTATATGTTTATTACGTACTAAAAGTATGCAGTAAGCATACACTAAGACACTAAATATCACAACTTTGTAACCTTAGGTTGTGACGCGTCCTGCCGCAATCACAGGGCTGGTTTCCATGCATACCTCAATGCTATTTGACATTGGATAGAAATACTTCCGATCTGCACTAACTATTTAAGCACACCTAGTGGCACTTCAATTGAGAGGAGAAATAAATATAATCACACCTGTCACTTAAAATACGTACACAAATGGTTATAATTAAAATATAAAACCATAAAAATAATAAATTCATAAGGTCGCAGTGATTCGAACAACGCGTCCACGCGATTTTAAATGTACGATACACATTCGAGAAAAAAAGAATATCTTTATTCGTACTGGTGAAATTGCGTTGTATATGGAGTTCATTGAAAACCAGTGCAGCACATTCGGAGGTCTCGCAGGAAGGGGCAAGTCTGAACGTCTCGTCTGGAGAGAAACAAAGAGTTTCAAAAGCGTTTTGTGTCTGGACCAGAGACGTGAATAGCACACTGGATGTTATTATTATTAATCACGTACGAATGTTGAAAGGAAGTGAAAACGGTTACTCTCTTGTTTGAGACCGAACTCAAAGACAGGTTAATAATACTCCATACACTCTGGTTTCTCTCATGTGTTCTGGGCGCGCGCTAACAACTAACGAATTTTGTGCAAACGCATTTTTCAAGTAATGTTTTCATAAATTAATTAACTATGAAAATGCTTAACTAATTTCATGAGAAAACTTAGTACAAGACTTCTAGTGAGTTCGGCTGCCGTTTCGTGATTGGTAAATTCCAATGAGTCATAATGATAATGGAAAACAATGCGATATGCACTACAGGGCCCAACGATAATCCAAAAAGAAGTAGCGCAAAAAGTAGGTTTACAAAATGGAAATTTTACGCATTATTTAACTAAGCCCCAATATTTACTATTGTCACCAACAATAAACAAGTTATGAGTAGTTGTGCGTCGATTTATGAGTATTCATTCTGGTATGGATTGCCGGATATGCTTTAGAATTCCCCCTGCACGCCGATCGAATGAATGCTTCGTAGTCTAGTCGTCTAGATGCAACCTAATGCTCCCGTCATCGCTTTTGTTGTATTGACCTTAGCTTATTTAATTTTCAAGTTGAAGGTTTCCCTTTATGCTCGCTCTAATAAGAAATAATGCTCCGTCTGGGCCGGGGAACGACTGAATAGCCTTAGCTATTTCAAGGCGACCTGTATTGAGATAGGTTATAGCATTGGACGGTAACAAGCTCTGCTCCCATTCACAACACAGCTGTAGGCCAGTCTCCGAGTGATGAATGTAGGATAACATTCCTTGCTGTTGACGCTTTTCCTATTCACGTTATTGATCTCTGTTGACTTTCAGATGTTTTTGGGGTATTTGGAAGGCGACCTTTTAATTACTTTCATATTACCGTTTTTGTATTGTAATCGTTTGTCAACAATTGTTAATTACTGTTCTTGTATTGCAATTGTTAATGAATTGTAATGAATCGCCTATTTCTCTTAAATATTCAAAAAAATGTAACTTGTATTTAATGTGTCTATAAACAGTAGGTATTGCATTTTCTTGATACGGAATTACTGTCAGAGACCATCAAAAAATTATGATAATTAGAGTAATCAAATAAAAAATTACAATAACTTAATAATACACTTTTATTTCCACTTTATAATTTTATTTTACATGAAGTCTACCTTAGTCACTACAATAACAAAAAAATTACTTATGTTTCATCTCGAACCTTGATTCTTAAGTCATTTGGTGAATGCGATTTTGAAACTGTGATCCAAAAATACTTCACCTTTTGGTTGATAAACTAAAAGGGTTGCTCTATTTACACAGACTTCACATACACCATTTGAATCCTCCGCACCGATTGCTACACCTTCCCTTAAGATCACTCTTAACATATGGTAATACTAAATATAGATGCAGGCACCAGCCGTACTTTCGTCTCCCATATGTTTGCAAGATGGCGAGACTCACCTTACCGAGCGGATTGCGAGCGAAAAAAGCGACATCTTAAATTACAGGATGCACTCTCGGGTATTAGAAGGATTTTCCTTATCAAATGCGCAAACGCATTCGATATGACCCGCCGTATATGAATCCGCTTCGAATTTTTTTTATCCCTACTCGCTTTCATAATTACCTTATTAAATTTCTTCTACTCTTTATTGTTATTACTGATTTTCTTTAATGTTTACCTGATTGTCAATTCTCTTTTTCAAAAATACTTTACCTTTTTACTGCGTCTCGCTCATTGGCATAATTTGAACTACGCATTTGCCACGTTTATCATATTATAATGGTTAGTTAACATGAATAAATCAACAAATTATAAGTTTTAAAAAACTAAATGCTTATTTATTTATTACCTGAAACCATTATCATTTAATTTTACTTTTACAAATATTATTTTACGACTAGGTAATCATATACGCTAACTAAAGTAGGTACGCAAAACTATACAATCATGTAAACGGCAATTATAGAGTACTTTGGTTAAATACATATGTAATTTAGTATTACCTCAAAAGCTTCATGAGTTATTATTCATGATGCACGTTTGTCTGTAACAAACGAGCTCGCAGACTATCCTCATTAGTTAAGCGATCATTATAACCCATGGAAATACATACTCACCTTCAGTTGGACTAAAACCTGAATTAAACCATTCACAAATTCCTAAGGATTATGCTGGAACCCTGTCTAGGTGTTTTTGAGCGCAGGACAACCAGATTTCCGGACAGCAGTAGTAGGTACTACTTACTGCTTGCGGTAACATCAGTCAGTAGTATTTTAGCTGTGGAATTCTGAACTTCATCATTTTTTTATGATTACGAAATTTAATTTCATGTGAGTGCCTTTACCTTCCAAAGCTAATATAACACGTCAAATATCATTGCTGTCGACATTTTCCAGGCGTTGCGACTTGAAAATGAAAGGGAACGTAAATACACGTTTTTCAACAAAATCAGTTCATTTCATAATGAACGCTTATTATAACCTATATCACCCTTTAAATTTAATCAAACATCCCTTGGCAGTGCCTTTTCATAATTTCATCTTTTTATAGTTAGTTGTACCAAAGGAACAGAGAAATATCGACTTTATCATTTTAAACTTAGGACCCATTCTTGCGTTGACAGTTGATATAACATAGTGATAGGTAACAATAGTCATGCAATAATGGAAAAGTGGCGCGTGCCGAAGCACAAAAGATAAAGGTTAAGGCAGCTGGCGTGGGCGTACACACACACACACGCCATGTCGGTATTATGGAGCTATAACGGAAAAATCTTTATCTATTAATCCTGAATTCAATTAAAACTTTGTAGAACCATTTCATGTCATATTGTATGTATTTGAAAAGCTACCGGTAAATTGATTTACAGATTACATATAGTAAATATAAATACCACACTTTTTGTTAATTCTGTACATTACCAACAAAATTTATGTTTAATTTGGAAAAGATTTATAATTCTGTTAAATTAAAATACTACTATTTTGAAATACATTTCTTAAGATGATTAAGTGCGCTAAATATAGACATTACATAATACGACACCTATAAGGGAAAAAATTTCTTGAATATTTTATTTATTTACTACTTTCATGTTATCAATAAAGTTAATTAAAATGTAATATTATAATAAATGAAAATGGTAATATTAACTACCTACACCGTTTACTTATATATATTTTGCTAAATTCACTAAGTATTTTATGTTTCCATTAAAACTTTGTGAATCGATAAATTAGTAGATAAATTAATTTGGAACCGATATTTCACGAAATTATAATATTGACCATCTAATAAATATATGATTTATGTATTGAAATAAAACAATATTTTAATTTAAATACAGCTGTGACATTTCTGCGAGAGAAAATAACAAGTTTACCGCTAGCGATTATAAAAGTTGAAACGGGACGCTTCCCCGTCCTGCCCTTTGAAAAGCCATGTGTGCAAGTAGTAAATGTAAGTACCTACCCCTGTTTATCCCCCCGCGGGCCACCCCAGGTGTGAGCGCACGGCACGCGCCATTCCCGCGGAGACCGGCGCCCTGACGCCACCTAAACATTCGGATATCCTTGTACACGTAAACAGTTACTATTAAACGAGCTACATGACCCCGCCGGCGTAGCCACCCGCAGCTAATCAAAACCAAACAGTCGTAACATGTAAAATCCGCAAATCATCGTTTCAAAATGAGTTCCATTGGCGTTGTGGTGTTCCGTAATTCGAGTATCGGCAAGCCGCAGGTGCTGCAGGAATCCGTGAATAATTCTGTGAACATAACAAACAACGACGCAAATCAAAGTGTTAGACGTGAAATTATTATAGTGAGAAAAAAACAAAAGATCCCATCTCCCACAAACACGATTTCTGTGTCGTCACTAGTGCGTGATACCAAGGCTAATAAATCTGACGTGGGAGCTAAACGACCACGGCTTCAAGAAAACATCGAGGAAGTTCAGAGATCGCCAACGCCTTTCGCGGTTGCGCGCCGAAATGCGCGGGAAAGAAACAGAGTTCGCCAAGTTAATGACGGTTTTGCTGCATTACGTAGCCACATTCCAGAAGAAGTGGCTGCTGCATTTGAAAATGCAAATTCAAATAGAGGACCTAACAAAAAACTTAGCAAAGTCGAAACTTTACGTATGGCCGTGGAATACATAAGAAATTTAGAAAGCTTGCTAAACATAGGTCATGCTGATAAAGAAAATTTATCCCGCCCTTCAATGGAATCGTTCCCATCGCCAGCTTCTTCATCACCTAGGGATAATAGTCAAGAAAGAAGTTACTTTTCTATGAATTCGCCGGCTGTTGACGACGAAGAAATAGATGAAGATGATTTGGATAGCTCCCTAAATCAACTTCCAACACATCATTATGTAGATTACCCAGCTTCTGACACATTTCATTTAATGGCTGCGCCTCATCTTTATGAGGAAGAAGATGGTATACAGCCACTGACACCATCGTCAGACTTATTGTGTCAAGATGAACTGAACTCACACATTCTTGATGGACAATTTCCGTTTCCCAATTCGGCGGAACAGTTCACCATCATACCGGAACAGGCTTATTGTAATGAAACAGATGTTCCTATTAATGAAGGCGATTTTGAAGTTAAATATGCAGAGTCCCTTCATCATCAGATGCATGTGAGCTTCGAAAATGGTACAGTACTGCCACTGGATGCTATTACCCCCGACCTCATTCTTGCTCATGACCAATTCAAGCTTAAACAGGAAAATAATGAGATAACAGAACCTCCATTTGATGATCTCGAGCTAAAAAAAGAACTGCCGGATATTCAAGTGACTCCAGAAGATAGAGAGCAATTTGAGGAGACCTTAAAATGGTGGCAAGAAAAGACCAAGCAATCACGACCATTGGTTAAAAGGAACAATTAATGATACTTGGAAATTTTAAAATAGATTAATTTAGTTACAAATATTTATTCTGATGTACATAATTATGTTTGTATGTAGAGAAACATACAGCTGTCGGTGCCAAAGTCTGTGTATGGCGTGCACGCAAGGTGTTCTATAACGGTCATTTGATAATAATGAAGCCTAGCCCTCGTAGACTTTTACACTTAATCTAGCCTAATATAGGTGTAGCCATTTACACAAATTTATATAAATAATTTCCTTAGTGTGTTTACCGATTACTCTCTTTTATTGTGTAGGAAATCAAGTTGTGAAATGTAATTCAAATAGATATGGATGTCTCTTGTAATTTAGCTTAACTTAGTTCTAATATAATATATTTAAAACTAGGGCACCTATTTGTCATACAAATAAACGTAAAAATAATGTGCCTTTGTCAAAAATTATGTGATGTTAGATTTAATTAATTTTACCTGAATAAAATTTTAAGCTAATTTTAATCTGTTTATTGCTTCAAACCTTTTTTTGTCTTAAACTATAATTTTAGTCACATCATTACCAACACTTTATGTTAGCTCCTTGTTAAAATTTTTAACCCCTATACTAATCAAGTCAAATTATTTTACTCTCAATGACCTACTTAAAATTCTTTGTTAAACCGCTGCAGCCAGTGCTACCAACGAAAACACAGTTAAACCAAGATTCAAATTCAATTCGAAATATCGAATCAAAAACATTGTTCAAAATAAGTTACATTCTAATATTAAAGTTTTATCGAGAATAACATACACTATTAAAGTTCTTACAATACTTTTGTTACCCAAATATTAACATATCATAAAATTCCTTACATCCTAATTCAATTTGACATGTGTACAATTTTACAATTTGTTTAATTCAACGTTAAAATACACACACATTTGTTTAAACAAAATTTTAAAAAAGTACGAAAATGTCTATCATATATAATATGTATGTATATACTTTAAACAGAGTTTAATCAGCCGTGGTCAAACCGGGCCTGAGGTTGGCCGTTAACGGTAACGGGGGATCGCTATTATGATTGTAATTTGCCGCCGTTAGCAACCAAACTCGAACTCTCTAGGGCGCGGGACAACGGGGCTGATTACAGATTCGGAAAGCAGTTCTTGCTCTCAATTGAATTACCACTTACATATTCTTAACAACTTGCACATGATGAATTATAACATGATAATATTATCATATTAGTTTTATGATTTCTTATACCTACTACATCGTTAAAATTATTTTTCTTAGTCTATTGAAATACGATCCTCCCACGACACCCTGGATAAGATATAATTTTTCCATCAACTGCAATGGTTACTTTAGGTATTTGAAAATACGTTTTTTAGGTATCTCTTGAACATAAATATTCAGTGATTTGACTATCTCATATTAAGTCGTCTTTCGAGCGCAATGCATTTGTATCTAATCTCAATTAGCACTAAAGCTAGTAGTAGTAGTCACAGATGCGTTCCCATCGCTGATGACGAAATCTGAACACCATGTATAACATACCTATTAATGTATTTGATCACAACTTTCTAACCGGAACACGGCGATACCGGCAATGTTGCTTGGCATTATCAATATGAGGTGCTTATTAAGTTACTACATTTTTATGTACATTTCGTTATTAAGCAATTACGTATACCAACTTAGATAAACGGCAAAGTACAAAGTTCTCTGGAATTCGTATCGTCAGAATTGTATTTACGTGGAATGCAAACTAGTTCAAAGTTTGAAAATATTATTACATGTTCGTTCCGCGACAGAATTTCCGGGTGTGCTGAGAATTTTAATTTGAGTTTTTTTTATTCATCACAATATCCTCATATTTTACGGGGATAACGCGGTGCACGCTATTTTGGCTTCCATTTAAATATTTTCCGCTCCATTCGTCAGGCGCTGTTCCCGTCGATTAGAGTTTTAGATACACGTGAGCGAGCAATATATAGCAACTGATATTTTGACCCACAAATGATCATAATAACAGTGTAATAAAAACACTTTGATAGAAAGAACGTCTCCAGTGCCACGAGTAAATCTTTCGAATATTTTTACTAGTAATGAAATATTTTATAAATATTGGGAAATTTAATAACAATGCAGTCGCGCAATCACAATTATATTCGTAATAGTTAGGACGGAACTGATAAATAAAGTCGTGTATGGCATGCACCAAAACGTTAGTTCACTGAACTACTTGTAACATTAGCTCGTCGAATCATTTCGCCGTTTGCGTTATAGCTTAGTTCTTTTTCCGGAGACTTGCAAAGAATTAAGAAAGAAAGAATCGTTTATTTCTGGCTTACATTGCCCTTATTAACAAAAAGTTAGGTATGATAACATAAAACATAACATAATAAACAAAAATAGAATAAAAATAAAGATAGAAACGATTCTTATTATTAGCAGGTAGTCTTTTTTATGTTTTTTTTTGTCTGTGATCTGTGATGTTATAGTACAAATTATTTGCCCGTATGTTGCCTTTACTGCGAATAAGGTTTGCTATGTATTATTAATTAGGGTTTAAAAATGTAGAACAAAATTGATATTGCAAAGGAACCAACTGACTGACTCACATAACCACGATTCAACGCTTGTAGTGGCGCTTAGACACCGAAAGTAATATTATCGCTCTATGAAAAATACTTTTTTACTTTATTGACCATATAAAATTATAGTACATTTAAAGAAAAATAATTGATAAACCAAAATAGAATAAGCACATCACACTCTGAAAAGACCCATATTTTAACTTTATCGGTAAATGTCTGCCTATATTTATTCACATGAGCAAACGGATTTGAGGAATTTCTAACAAAAATAACACAACACCATAGTTAATAGGGTTCATTACTGGAGATAGTACCCTCAAGACTACTTAAGTACTTATCTGTGCCTTGGGGTTATGACTACTTAGACTCCAGACACGACATTATCTGAAAGGCATCATGGGTGTGCTTAAAGTACTTTACGAGCGCGGTTTCAAAGTCACATGAAATGCTTACACGTCTGGTGTTCTAATACCAACTAGCTAAGAGGAAAATTGAGCGAAGAGACTTTAAGGTACTAACACATTTATAGTTCAACAAAAACTTATTACTGTACCCAATTATTCACTAAAGATTAGTAACAAATTAACAATACGCCTGTAATCCCCAAAGGAGTAGGCAGAGGACAGTAGGACACTCCCACGTTTCGCCAGTTACGTTTAAGCCCCCCGGAATAGGTGGTGAGCCCATTGTCATACACTGGGCATAATTCCAGACTCCAAGTCACTACTATATAGATGCTTATACTATACTATATAGATGCTTTATTATAAAAATATAATAGTACCCAACCCAGGATTTGAACACAGGACCTCCGGATCAGCAGTCGCGCTTGCAACCACTCTACAAACGAGACAGTCAGATAAACTAAAGATTAGTGTTTGATGTAACATACAAAAAGAACGACATAGTAAAACGACCATCAAAAGAGATTTCGTTTATTAAGGATTTCATCCATATTATGTTTACCTATCCACTTTATACTTTAATATTTTATAAACAATCCGTAATTATACAATAATTACAAAATGTAAAGTCCTATCAGGTATACGTGGGAATAAGTCTGGTTAACATAACAAAATCCATAGACCCTGTGCGCTATACAAGGAAGCAATCCTGATCGATGTTCCGAAAAAAGTCCGTTACGAGACTTACGGCCGCTATACCTTTTGTTGTCCCGGGATCTAGAGTGAACTGGTCTTGATCCTCGCGACTTTAAACGAAAACGATCTTACTCTCCTCTGTACTTTTATAACTCGGCCTTGTCCGGCCGATTTTGTCCATTGGCTAGGTGACCTTATTACTGAGCCGGAGATCGTGGATTCGATTTCCATTCGGGTGATATATTTATATTTATAAGTATTTGTACTCACCTCAGACTTACCTTGGGATCAGATAGCCTTGCGTCAAAATGTTCCAAGGTATTTTTAGCTTATTTGTTGTTAGCTTGCTTAAAAAAATGTTAAACCGATATGTTGGATACTAAAATGACCCTATACTACTAATAGCTCAGTAATTAGGAACTATTGCAATGATTATGATAATGATTGCAATACATTATTATAACCAAAGTATCAAAACTATTTGTGCCGAGTTGAAGACAAGGTAAAGTCAAAGAAGCCACCCTATTGTTGTATGATATTTATTCTTGCGTGGATCTTCGGCGAAGTCTTTCAGCGAGGTCGCCTCCATTGTCACAGGGTTCATGGGAACCAGCAAAAAACGGACTTCGCCTAAGGGAGCCACCGAAATCACAACGGCAGAAACTGAATAAGCAGTTTTTCAACGTTGCACAATACACCATCCACGTGTTCAAAGATTAGGATGACGTTCGTAATAATCTACCCGTCTTATGCAACGAACCTACGCTCTCTTGATAATAAGCTGCCGTCTAAGATATAAATAGACGACGACAATAAATCGAAATTCAGGTTCGGTTTTAATTTAGCAACGATATTATTATCATTTCGACGGGCCCCAAGAACAAAATCTTACAGAAAAATAAGACGAAATCTATTTTGTTATTTATTTGTATTGTACATGCTAAAAGCTACTTGACACTATATTTTTTTTTATTTATTAATCTTATACTTTTTGAAATACTCAATTGAACATTATTTTATGTGAAATTTCCGCTGTGAAGCTTCCTACTGTAAAATGGTAATTTTT
>DWEC01000034.1:0-26179 GCA_018245735.1 Microceris miodesmiata
ACTCGAATTCTTCTGTTTCTCCTTAGCCAATTTTTCCACTGGATATTTTATTAGTAAATGTCCCTAATTCAACTGCAATTTATATATATCAAAGTACAATTTTGTCTTGAAATTTGATGCTTAATGTTGTTATCGTTTACTTAGAAATAAATTGCTAGATCTTGTTTAATAGGTTTCCTTGTTGGTACTGTTTTAAAATTGAATATATTAGGTACATTTCAATGGGCTTTTGTGCAGTGATTGTAATAATGTTTTGTTTTACGCCCAGGTTTACAATGGTAATTGTGCAGTTCTTGAAGAAATGGATAGAAACAGAGGACAATACAGTTGTTGTTTAACATATGCCAAAAGAACAATCTGTATCCAATATAATCAAAATAAAAAATAAAAAATGACAAATCGAGAGCATACAACGTCTAACGTCAGCTTCTGAAATCGAATCTGTTTTATTTCATAATGTTTCATAAACACGATTCTTCACTTTACTAATCCGATATTTCCTAACTTAAACAAATTTCGGCTTATTGCGAAATCACACAAGACCTCGTTGAGATTTTTACAAATGTATAGTAGGAACGCTAGCCGCAACTTCCTCGCAAATGTAAACTAACAATTTTACGAGGATCGCCGGAATCACGGTCGAAGCTTTCGGTATTTAAGTAATTATATGGAGCGTGAACGTTTGGCGGGCTAAATACATTTTAAATGCTTCATGAAATGTTATCTTTCCTCCTAGTAACGAGACGCGAAGGAACAATTCACGTGTCCGTCCGTATGTTCACACGTGCCCAGGTTTCGCCGACAATTAATATCTGGGGTGTATGTACTTAAACCTATTAGGATTTATATCTCTTAAGTTGTGTATACTTGTTTTGAATTTTCTGTACATATCATTAGTAATTATTATATAATTACATATATAGTCATGGCAGGTTCCTAACGTGTAGACAGAGTGCACCGACTGCTTATATCTCTATCCTCAGACATGATAAGTTTTTTCAATGGTAATGAATTCAACTTGATGTTCCACCGCGCACTCAACAATACATCTAACCCGTTGCGTCGACGTGGTGACACGCAATATTCGCGCTCTACACATTACTCACCCCCGCGGTGCAGTTTTGTGCAATGCGCACTGATTCCTTGATTTATTTATGTCCGCATGCCGCTGCTACTGGATTAGATTAGTCCGATTTCAACATTACAATAATTGTTAACGCTACACTATGAACTCCACATTTTGAAGAGTCGCGTACATCTTGATCGTTCTTTTATATATGCCTCATCAAAGTTTCACGGCACGAAACTTTAATATAGACGGCGAGAGCCTAGCTATTTAGATATTTGGCTACCACTCCCTCTCCCAGGGCTCCTGAGTTGAAATTCTGACGTAACATCATTATCTTATCATTATTTTATGAGATATCTTTGTAAAGAGCGAATCTTTACTTTCTATTCAGGACTGGTTCTATGCCGGAAAAAGAACTCTCGATTAAACTTTGATGAGGTATACTCGTACACACCCTTATATTATTTTCTGGTTTCGAAAAGGTTTGAGTAATGCCAACTTCGATAAGTACCTATGGACTGAAATTATCTGTCATTTGTTTCGATATCTCCGTTTTGTTTCGTAGCAACCTTCGCGTGAATAAAAAACGAAGCTCTACTTTTTCCCGGGCCACATTATATTCTGTTTATAATGCAATAAGCCAGAACGCCATGTATCATAGCCCTCACGCCATCCATTTCACTCGGATACCTCAATACGTAGCGTCGGCGGCGCGCGGGGACAACCCTGGATTGATTAATATATCATTCGCTTACCTACTCTCTCGTCCCTTCTACCCCGTTTTTGCGTATCACCTTCGGAGTAAAAAGGGCTCGATTTCAATGGCCCGCGCCGAGCGGAACATTTATCATGGCGGTAATGAATTATCGGAAAATTCCCAATAAGCTCACCGAGAAGTAAAATGCGCATCCCACCTACAAACATCACAGTTTCGCGACGAAAATGTCGCAATATGCTCACACATACGTATTTGATGTACGTGTAGTGAGACCTGTAAAAGGTAAACTGATAACTTAACTTGTAAAATGTTATTTTTAAAGATAAAAAAGTACAATATTGAAGAAAAAAGGTAGTTTATTATTTCATTATTAATTTACATAAATATTTGATGACAGTTTACAAAGTTATTTTACGGTCGGCAGATGCGTAGCGGCGATGAAAATTGTTATAGGTACGGGTTTAAAATATTTAACGTGAGTTTTTATTAAAAGCGGTGCAGTCGTTGAAGTGATAAAGTGCGCGTAAAGCCAGCCTAAAATCATAAACTGCTATAAAACTCAACGCTATTGTTGAACGTCGCTATTCCAGTAAAGCTATATCACTGAGTATGTTTACCTTTTAGTCTATTTGAATCCACTGTACACTGAATGGCATTTTTGACGAGAAATTCACTTTAAATCGGAATGGCCCCGGTTTGAGCATTTCTTTAAATAAAAAAAGAAGTGTGTCAACCAAACAAGCTTTTGTATATTCCGTGCATAAAGACGACAAAGATTTCCCTCTCGCTTTTGTCCAGTTTTTTGCGAATATGCTATTTTTTTTACTGAAAACGCTCCGTATAAAGTTGTTTCACGCGTTGACATTGTTTAAACAAGCCGGTAAGATATATCGTTGGATAAAGCGGCGTGTGTGACGAGAAAAATATGCTGCATACATTTTTTACATAATGTCGAGTGGGTTATATTCATAATAAATTGAAAGCAAATGTGTAATGTAGCACGAACTGCTTAAAAATATTCATGGCTAGGTAGCGTCGACCGCCCGAGATACGACCTAAAGTATCTCCGGCCAAACGATACTCGTCTTTGTGGAATCCTCTCGAAAACTTGAGAAATATAATTTTTGAGATGATGGCTCAGGTCGAGTACATTGTGAAGGACTTGGGAGAGATCCGCCGGTGTATTCGCAACATCCTCCCTAATATCGCCGTCCAATTCTGCGCCTTAGCCGCAATATCATAGTACACACGTTGAAATAAGCGATATTACTTTTTTCCCCGAGCCCCAGCTTTGCGAACAGAACAAGAAACTTTCGACCTTCCCGGCGAATTGTATCGCTTCGGTTTTATACATGAAACTCGTAATGAGTGGCGCTTCCAACGAGCTGAGATTTCAATAATGAAGTACATTTCTTTTGTAAAATATGTATGATAATTTCTCAAATGATATTGTGATATTGTATTATAAATGCTGTACATTCATTTGGAGGCTTATATTCAATGGATAATTTTGAAATTATATTACCGGCTCACTAATTTACCTTAATATAAAAGTGATTGAGTAAACGTTATCATCCCAAGATAGTTAAACCGGTTATCGATTAATGTTAACCGTTAATGAATAAACATAATCCTAAAAACTATGCAAGTAGTTAAGTATTGCTACTAGTTTAGCTTTTTTGAAACTAAATACAAGATATATTTCTGCTATAGTGATTATTTCAGTTAAAGTAATGAACAGTGAATACGAAAATCCGTAACCTGTCCTTTCCCTAACAATCAATACCAAACCGTGTGAGTCGAGTACGTTACAAAGAGGGATCGTATCCATGATACCTCTTTTTCCCCCCATACAAGTGTTAAAAAATCTCGCGACAACAGCATGTTTTTTATCTGTGCCAGCACAATGCTGTCCCCAACTGAAATATACACGCACAAACAGCCTCATTACGACGCTTTAAATTCTTTGCCACCTAACTCGCCAAATTGTTTTTTGTAAGTTGACTTCTCTACATTCGTTTTCCTTGTTTTTAGACATGCACAGAATTATTTTGAAAGGATGTGAGTACTATTATAATTGGTTAAGGCGTGGTTGTAAGCATTACGTTGCTATAGCTAAATTTATTATATTTATTAATTAGCATGTCTGCAAAAATATTTACCTATTTAGAAAACTTTTAGAAATATTTTCGTCTACAAATGTTCATTGGTATTTCTGCAATTAGATTTTGTACAAAATAATAGAGTATTTTACTGCAGTAATCGTATATTAAGAAAGTGACTATTGTAGAAAAAAACGGCAGGTTTCTGAGAATAGGGTATGGATTACTCGTTGCTCTTTGCATACCAATAATGCGATGTTGGAATTAATACAGAAATTGCTAATAAATTATTATTGCCAAAACAACAGTAGTATGATTACAACAATGTTCATTATTCACCTGAAAGAACTTCGCTCATCAACCTCGCACAGCACTCGAGGGTGGGTCGCGGCACCGCTCCCCGCCCTGTGACCCGCTCGACTGTCGCCGCGGGGCTGGTGACATCACGTATACACGCGATATGACTGACACTCCGCTCTTACGGTATTTATAAATGAATTCGGTCAAGTGCTGTAAATACGTTTTGCACACCCGTTTTAAGCGCGCACGTTTAAAATGTCGAATGAGCTTACTTCTGAGCTTTGTCCTGAGCACTCGGGCACGGGGTTCTTTAAGAAAAATATAAAGAGAGCGCTATATCGCTAGGCGACTGTGATCAAATTATGTAGCCCATTTGCCTGTTTGCCGGGCTAAATATAAAAAAATATACTGATGTGATGCAGAAAGATAAGATGTTCATAATAATTTGAGTTCAGGTTAGCTGGTTGCGGTTGCGGCCGTCTTTATCAGTTCTGGCGCAGTAAGATTTGTGCTAAAATTACTAGTTGTAAACGAGAGGTTAACCGATATTTTAACGATATTTAACCAGTGATTTGTCACTTCGCAGTGCCCAGTTAATTCTCTTAATTATCGCTTGATTATTCCTATCTCTGCTCGCCAACAATCTCAGTTTAAATGACCAGATATAAATTTTGTACCTGTCACATGTCTGTACCTGACTGTCTCTTTTCTGTTACTTTATAATGAAGAATGTTTTCTTAAGCTAGTTAAATGGATATTCACCATTCTCGTTCATCGCGGTACTTAAAAGGGAAAACTTCACTAGTTGCAGAAGTGGAAAATTTTGAGTGTATCCTACAAGAGCAATAAGTGAGCATTTTTATTGTTGCAGAGGTCCGTAAATTCCTTACAGAAACCACTTAACATTAGCTGATGTAACCAACTGTCTGTTATATTTTAGTATAAAAACCTGTGCTAATAATGCTTAGGCCATTAACGCCACCCAACGTACTGAAGTAGAGTCGTGCTAATGGTCGAGTTAACAACGCGTTCTGCCCTCCCGACGCTTTCACTGTTTCGTTATATAGAGCAATGTAGAGTTAAGCTATCTTTTGGCAAATTGAAATTTTGACATTTACTACGTACTAGCAGAACATAATAATATCTTGGTTGTGAGAACTGAATATAATTTTATATAATTTTATAAATATATGTCAAATGTACGCACATACGGACACTCTTGTCAAAAAGATCAGTTGGTAGATGAATTGATGCAGATGAGGATATCAAAATAAAAGCAAGACATTGACGTCATTTGTTTTAATGAAAAACTCCGGATATGCCCGTTGGTAGAACAACGCCAGATCATAGCTAGTGAAGTCACTACGTGTGTTAGCCTACACGGATTGTTATTATGAATACGTTCGAGTACGAACGAAAATTTATCTCGCTTATATGTATCTACTTATATACATACGGTAGGCGACAAAGCGCCGGGCGGGTCAGAGGGCTGGCTGCATTGTTAGCGCGACCCATGCTCGAGCGCCTCAGACGACGAGACGCGCCTACGTGTCGGTAATCTACAAGGCCTCTCAACAGGTTGAGGAAAATCATAACAATGTTTACCTTTGAATTCGCGAAGAAACTGTTTTAATATCCAATTGAGCCAGTGCTGGAGCTAAAAATAGCTGCACGATCATTTTCCGCTATTCGTATTGGAAAGAAACAAAATAAATATTCAAGTCCTCGTATCCTATTCTATTCGTTGGAATATTGTAATATAATATAACCGTCAGCGTATTTTCCTGAAGAGGTTTGACAGAGGAGTACAGTACTCCAACTTTTACCTTTTTAGGATGGTGTAACTTTGGATACTTAACGTGTTTTGTAAGATATTAAACTAGGATAAAATGTAACTTTATTTGGGCATCGACCACGTATAGGTTCAGGTAGCTGTTTAGGAGAAAACGCGTAAAACAAATTTAGTGTCTACGAAAGTTCAGTGGAGAGTCCGGCACTTCTAGGTCCCTCGGGAGGAGTATTCGTCTACGTAGTCTGCGGTCGGCTGAGTTTGCGTCTCGCTAATGTTTTCTGTTAGACGCGGTAAACTGAAGCGTGCGAGATCATTCGGACGCTTTTGTATAGTTTCTATAAAAGCGTCTACTGAAGATCCATTTAGGTCCAGTAGTGGAAAGGAAAATGGCGGGCCGTATTATGTTTTCGTTTCATATTAGAATAAATTTTAAGCTATAGTATTTTTTTTGTTTAAGAAGATCTTTATTCTTATTTAAAAATGATGCTTTATTTTTCTAGTGACTTATTGGGTCTAATTATATTTGAATGATATAGCTTACTGTTTGCTTACATTTTTTGCTTCTCACTTGATATGAAGTGGATTAAATATTCGAATTAAATGGTATTTTTGACACAAGAACCGTCGTCGTACGACATAACAATTTCATCAAAAACTTATATACGTAGGAGTATATAAAAGAAAACCCTGTATTTTCGTTGTTTGCTAGATATTTGCCTTTTACTTTCCTTATTCAAATTTCTAACGTTTTAAATACAAACATGAGAATTTTTTTGTCATTAAAATCTTCCCGACGTTTGCGATCTACTGCGCCTAGATAAAAAAAGCTCCCCAGCGAGGCGAAGTTCAAAGCTTTTCATAAAAATGTTGACATCTTTAACACCGGCCTCTGAAGGGTAAGCAGGTTATGTGCAGAAGGTAGTATTTTTCACTTTATCGAAGGCGACGGCCTTCCTTCCTCACGCGAATGAAAGAGCCGAAAAGGAAAAACGCCATAAAACACGTCTTTCGTGGAAATGGTATCGATGATAAATATTTGGAACATCTATTATATTGTAAAGTCGATGATGAGAAATAATATAATAAATATAGTATACATATCTTTCGGAGGATACACTCATTTTACTTACATATTGCAGGTGATAAATACTTTTTTATTAGAAGAATATTTCTACAATCGAAACGCTTAAGTCGATAGATTACTTAAAACTATATGTATGTAGTTACTTAATATGAAATCCTATTTCGACAACTTGCAATTTTAGGATACTTTAAATATTAAACGATAAAAATATTGATAGTTTAAATATGTAATTCGTTCAATGAGAACATTACGCCAAAATAGGTTGCATATTCATCAATTTAGCGAAATGAACATAATGCATTCTCAACTTCGTCGTCGAACTGCACTGTTCAGGCTAGTTTCGATCGCAACTCGCTCTCGTGGCGCGCTAAAGTGCTGTTCTCGCGAAGGCTCAACTCTGTGAGCGGTTGGCGGGAGGATCTACACTGGCTGGAATTAATCCATCTTCGCTCCTCAATAGTGACGGAAACGTATTAATGTCGGTCTTATAACGAACCGCTCTCCACTCAAGATAAACTATACGAACGTATTTTGCAAAGTGATCTAAATTTTGAACTGGATATGGAATAGAATCGAAATTTTTAAATAGTTTTGCCAATTCGCACTTAAACAGCATGGCTAACTATGGCGAGCAGTGAAACGTTAAACGGGTACATGATTAGGACTCAAAAAAGGAAATTGGAGAGGAACTGTCGCTGTTTGTGGAGCATAAACTATTTAAAAGTATTTTGCAGAGTAATTGAACTAGATTTAAAATAAAAACAAAAATAATATATGCATGTATGGAGAGAGTGCTAAATGTAGAAGAAGCAGCTCGAGTCTATGAGGAAGGAGATATAGGACTCTGGGTATTTTCTTCCTACTTTGTAACGAACTCGACGTGACTATATAACAATATAGTAATATTAAAGACTCGAAAAATGTACATTTTTTCCACGAGTAGGGAACTCTACCACCAAAGATAGCTATTTGGACTAGCTCGGGTAATATTCTGAAAAATACGAAACATACTTGTCCAACTGCGAGGTGAAGAAAGTGAAGTAAAATCAGTTTTTATTGGAGGAAAACGATCGAAAGGGGACTGAAGACTTGTGACATAATACTTTGCATGTTCGCTTTGCATACGGTAATGTGTGAAATTGCAAAGCATGTTTAAGGCGATCACGGCTACCTGCGAGCTTCAAATTGACGCTGCAACGCCACCAACGTAAGACGATTACCTACAAGAGAGGTCTTGGCTTTGCCTTCACACTTATATTGAACACTTCTCTAAGAACCGCATAGATCTCACACTAGCCTCGAATCTCTGTTCACTCCATATGAATGGTATTATTGAAATGCTTCTAATTTTCTGGTATTTTTTTTTTTTAAATAAGTGTGTTTGTCAAATTTTAGTCAGTTCCGTCTGCATAAAGTTGGGAACGCTCATAATTTTCACATATACAGTCCTGAGATTTATACCATATTATGTGAAGGTTTTTGTTCATTTATATATACTAAACGATAAACAATTTATTACCTGTGTGTCCGTGTATTTGTATAACATCACGTTATAATTACATATTAAACGGTAGTACTTGATATACACATTGCATTATAGTCATTTGCATTCGACGATGTCAATGAGCCGTAATATGTATTGTTGACGAATTTCTCTTTGTCAAATTCGAAACATTGTTCCTTTTGTGTGGTTACAATAGTAGCTATCAATAGATTGTTCTGTTGGGAAATAAACCTGACGATTGCATTAAAACGACAAGAATCTGCTTTCAACTTTATTTCGAACTAACGGTTTGCAAAGCATGTATACATACACTTATATATTCTATTAGGTATTGATATCATAATACGAATTTAATTATATTTCGATTTTACCCGTGAATTATTGAATAATTTGAATAACAAGCGGTTTCTGTGACTTAACTATAATACTTAGATATGTAGTGAAAGAATTTTTAAAATCAGTTTGAATGTTTTCAATTCAAATAGAGTTCATTCAATACAAATAAACAAATCTTTCATATTTAGGATATTAGTGTACATATTTATAATTTTACATTGATTTTGATTTAAAAAGAAGTAGAATGTTTTTTATTATAACATGGGACTTGATTTATGTAAAGAAAAATCAATTGAGTAATAAATTTTATTCATACACGTATACATATACACAAAGCTTTATCTATAGGTTTTTTAATATCTCGCAATAAAACGGAAAACTAAGAAGCATTTCCATCTTCTTATTCGTATTTACGTCAGCGGATATATTTGAAACTGACATATATTTCAAATATGTATTGCAGCGGCGGGGAGCTCGCAAAGGACTGCACTAAATTTCAATCTCAAAACTTATTTGACTGTTGGTACCGTCTCGAAATCCTTTCAAACTTATTGGAGCAACTTCCCAACTACTTTGTGGTTCTGACAAATTAATAGATTTAACTGTGTGGGTGTCTACGTGTCCCCGAGTTGACGACGATGTGGCTTTATTTTATTGCTCGCTAACAATTTTAATAACTCGCAACGAGCGAAGTACATAATACCTCACTCCCCAACTTATTATTGCCCATCTTGACAACACCTGCGTTATAGTTTTTGCCTTCCTCGATAATATCTAATATTTAAATGAGGAGGACATTACTTTTTTAATGATGTCGTAGTTTTTTTTTAAATCAGTGCGACATTCACTGGTTTTACAATAATTTCATGTTGTACCACTATTAGTTATTTTTCGAGTCTGTTAAATGAATAAACGTCATACATAAATAGCCTAATCCATTGATTTACTTAATTATTTCATTATGCGAAATTCTGCTACCTCCGCGCAAGTCTTCATTTTGACATATTTGAAATCGTAAAACGCCCACCTTTACGATATCATGTGAGCATTTTATTCGAACCGCGCGATATTGCTCATGATATTCGGGCAGGCGTCGGATTGCGAGACGTCGGCGTTTCGCATTTTTTTCTTATCAGATGAAGCTAAGAAAACGAAGACATTTTATGAAAAGATATAAAACGGTCTTAATGTAGCATGTGTTTACGCCTGGGTCGTTAATCCCATCTTTGTGTAACAACACGCTGCGGTTTATGGGTCGCACGTATCCACCGAGATAATTATAGCAAAGCGCAGCTTGTAAGCTGTAAGATGTTATCAAGTGTTTAAGTAATTTTGCGCGTTCCCCCGCACGTAATCAGCTGGTGCTGGTGGAGTGGGTGCTTTTCCTAATTTTCGCGACATCCTATTAACCAGGCAGGAATTATTGCACGCTCCGGAGGGATCGTTGCCTGGTTGCCATGGCGACGGGCGCACGCACACATGAAAACATTGTTTGTTGTTTCCGTCGCGAGTGAAATAATACTAGTGTGCGGTTACTACAACTTTCTTGCGGGTTCTTTTATATCGCTTGTTCGTGTAGCGTGCACGGTTAGTTTTAATCCTTTGGCTATTTTCTTATTACAAATATTTGTAGTAGTAATTATTCGCTGCCAACAAACATAAAGTCTCATTAATCATTTAACGTATTAGAGTTTTAATTAGAGTTGGTGAAGGGATTTTATGGTTTATAATATACACCAAACTGGCTGGGGGATGGTAGGCAATATAAAATCGAAAACATCAGTAAATTGTCATCGCCCAAGCCGCCGTTTGATACGACGATTTACCAGCTTAAGCTGATACGGAATTATGGCGCGGCGGGTCTCGGCTGGGAATTGGAAACACATCGTGTGTTCAGACGAGTACTTTGTGTCGTCGCTGTTATCGAAATGTTTAACTTTCGTGTACACTTTTCGACTTTTGTGTGAATCGGCTGAATGATAGATGTATTTACAAATGTTTATACTCGTAGCTTCAGTGTTCAAATTTAGAGCGTTATTTTAATATTAGCAGTACAATCATACATTTCTAATAAATAGACTATGAAAGGCGCCTGCTAATACTCGTCTAGAGAAGGGTTATAGCGTTGTGGTGCCATCTGTCAGAATGACATATTAATTGTATCTTGAAAGAAGAATGACGTATTAATTATATTTTATAAAATATTCATAGATCATATAGGTATTTAGTTATAATTACCTATATCTTAAAGTTTTTTCCTAACAAAGATGCAGTTAACGCGGGAGTTATAAAACACCAGACGATATTTACACTTACGAATCGACAGTTCAAAGATTAAAGTATCAAGACGCGTCGGGATACCGATTGGGAATTATGGAGCGGGCGTGGCGCGGCCGGGAATTGGGGATGTATCGTAAGTGTCGAGACGAGCAGTTTGTGTCGCCGCCCGCTGACTGCGCGTCCGTGACGGCTGCCGGTTTATCTACGGCCTGTTCGCCAGCCTTGCCTACTTCGGCTATATGTGAGCACACTGGCGAAATATACCTTCGCCCTGATTTTCTGTCTCTAAAGAGGTTAACAATGTCGATCTATTATTCACACTCGTTGCAAGTATGTATATATGTACAGTTTAGAAACATAGAACATTTATAGTGTTTAGAACATTTATATGTGAATGTACTGTATATTATGCAAATATAACGACAATTGTGGGTTAAAAAAGCTGTTAATCATAAGTGAACGTAACATATTTTCGTAAAATATATTATCATCAATATCGATCCCTTTTTCGTTCCGCTGTTGGCTATATATAGTTCTCCTAACAGAATTAGCGGCCAACAGCGGATTGGCAGATTTCATGCGCCTTAAGGAACCTTATTTAATAATATTTAAAAAAGTTTTCAATATGAATAATTTCTCTAAGAGCTTCTGGTGTAATCCCCTCTAGAACTTAAAGCTCACTGCCCTAGGTCCGCAGAGGGATGAAAGCGAATAAATTCAGATGTATCGACCGCCAAGGGACGTTTTACTTCCGGATCGATATCTACCTTACTTTGAATGAACATTCTCTGGGCAATTCGACAATCCTAGCAAAACAATCGTATTTCGTCAATCTTAAACATTACCACGTTTAGAGCTATCGTAGGATAAATACTTGTCACATTTTATCCGCTGCGTGGTGGAATATCTAATGTTATGATTAATGCAGAAAATAATTAATAATTAGTTTGCAGAAAGAAGTAGAAGCGCTGTAGTGTAGTAGCCATTATTATAGGTCCCTAGGTAAAGCCTGTGCCCAGAAGTGGACTATGAGAGTCTGATGATAATAAATATTCATACAAACTATTTTTTGTTGATCACTGTGTAAAATGAAATTGATTTCGAAGCCCTTCTAAAATAATAGTGCTTCAATATCAATCTCATACATATATGTGATATTACATAATTTAACAAATCATTCTATTAGTAACTGGAAATAGGTTCTAGTACATTCGATACCTCAAGCAAAATTCCGTAGCACTCTAGCCTTCGTTCTTATGAGTATAAGATGCGTGTCGCTCCGAGTTCAGAATCACATTTGCAAGCATCATAAGTACATATTTGCTGCCGAGTGAGCGGATGTTGTGGGCAAATTGAATGACGACAACAGCGACTTTTATTGAGCGCGGATATGGCCGTATTGGCTTTAATAAAACTATAACAGCATCAGGTTACAGGTACGTCCTTTTTAATCTCATCGGCTGTGATTAGTTTCTTTGTTGTTTGCAACGAATGGTCACGTTTTATTTAACATAATATATGTTTTTCTTCTATTCATTTACCATTATTTTATTATTTTTACTTTAATGTAGAAGAAGCAGAAGACAAATTTAAGACTAAGTGCTCTCTGCTACCCAGTAAGATTCCTGGCGTGATACTAAAATGCGGATAGTAAGAATAGGTACGTATTTTTATCCTTAAACTTAACTGATTTTCATTAGTACAATCGTATGTAGGACCGTATCTTCAATACATGAGCTAGTATATAAAACAATGTGCCCGCTTCATTGGCGCCCACACCCTATGAGCCCGAAGCTGATTAATTTTGTTCGGAAAACTAATAAAAAATTAACGCACGTCAGCCCATCGGACTTGCCAATTAGACGAGGGGATACGACAAAACACTCTCATGTCCATTAAAACAACAGTCCTAAACAAACAGAACGCGCATGTGGTCACCCCGATAAGTGACGCTAGGGTGACAACATTGTGCTGTTGAATAATTGAGACTGCGGACAGTACACAGTCTGATAATTATGTGTTTCGTTTGTAATACTGAGTTCAGTCAGTCCTACATCTTTATATAAAAGCTTTATTTATGTAATCGAAAGCTTTCGCTTAAATATCATATGTATTCAAGGAATAAATTAAAGCGTAAGAATATCAAAAGATAAATTATTTCTATTAACTTTTTCATATTATTAGAGTGTGCACAAAAGAAAAGGAAGATCCGGCTTAGCGCGTGCCTCTCTAATTAGCGATGGGGGAAAATATTTTTTATTAGGGAATTATGTAAAAAGTAGTGAGTTGAATGATTTAATTAATTTTTTGTTAGATTCCGAAAGCGATTTACTTAGTGATAGGTACGTTTCAATATAAATTATAAAATATACTGAGATTATATTATATCCATCTAGATTGCTTCTACTACTTCTACTACTTCTAGATTTATAAAATATCCTTACTTGACCTTCATTATACAAATATAACATAAAGTTACTCCAGTTAGATCCCAGAAGAGGTAGGCAGAAGACTTTTGAACACTCCCCTGATTCAGCATTTAATATGTTAGATGTCTTTAAAGTATTATCATGTTTTTGTATATCCATTACGAGTACATTATTTAATAAAACAGCATTTAACAAATTGTATTCAATCCGATCCCTTAAAACTTTGTAATAATGCAATGGTTTAGAAAATAAATTTAATAAAAGCAGAAAATTCAAAAGAAAGGTTATGTCTCTAGTTAATAAAAATTCTTAAATCTGGGAACAGTGGGAAGTAGGCATATTGTTATACCTATATCCCATAGGGGTATGCAGAGACTAATGATATCCAATTGCTAGCTCTGGACGAACTGATTTCGCCTATTCTACATATTGAAGTTGTTATTCATGATATTTTATTTAAAATGCTTTTCATTTGGACTTTTTCAGACTGATACGTTCTAAATTCGATCAAAGTACGTACCCTTACGTCTGCCTCTTTAAGCTCTATAATATTCTAGTGCAACTGGAAATATATAAATTTGTAAGAGTATTAGTTTATAATAAAATAAAAGTATATTTCGAATATACGGGAACTCTGTAATATGTAATGTAACTGTAAAATTACACAACGGCCAACAATAAAATGGCGTCATAAAAACCCATTTCAATAAGAGGTGAGGCGAGGAGATGGAGCGACGGAAATTGTGACCTTTCCAATAAAATTCCGCGATGTATGAAATTCAGTGGAATCGTTTATAAAGTAAGCTTCATTACTTCCGAGAGGCGTCTACTTTTGAATATTCGCCGCGAGCGCGCCGCGCGGCGGCCGGAGGGCTGCCTCATGCTCCCATGTTCGTGCTGATATACTCGGATCGGATGCTAAACACTATCACCTCGCCACATGGCAGGTTAAGTTATGATTTAAGTAATTCTATTTATGCTATGTGAAGAAGTGACACCGTGTCAGATAATCTTGTTTATTATTATTAAGAAAATGCTGCCAAATATGCATCGACCTACCCAATCCTCGGATTAGATATAGGGATTTTTTATAATTCTTTGTACCATTTAATATGGTGTATACAACCTTAAAGAATGTTTAATGGTTTATAAAATACCAATGATAGGTATTACACTTAAGCACCCAATAAAAAAGTATGCGGGTTTATAGAATATGTTTATCAATTTGCCATGTATTACATCGTAGAGTATCACAAAGCCATGATTCTAAACAGATGATCGCCGACTTAGCGAATATTTCCCGCACATCTAAACGGGAAACGAGGACATGTGATGTATGGCCACCCTAGTGTCGTCATCCCGTAAAATGATTCGTGATTTACGACATACGCTTTGCTACCCACCACATATAAACGTATGCATTTATGTATACGCCTACATACACATCGTATCGTATACATTGTTCGTTGGAATTGTCATTTTTATGATTGAGTATTTAGAAGTAAATCATAATGTATTTTTAGTATTTTCTATATAAAACACTGGTAGCTAGGTTGTCTACTTAATAGCACATGAATGTGACGATATAAGATCAACAAAATAGGGTCCAAACCTTTTCATTCCTTTAAGGTTTTAATTAATCCTATTTAATGTTAGATACTTCCTGTACTGACGCGTGAAGAATCCATAGGCTCTTGTTTTTTTGCGTTCTTGCTCTTTGAGCGTCCATAGGCTCAAGTTTTCTAACATTTTGTATGTTTAAAGTAAGCAGTTTTCTAAGTTTATTCTTCATAAGCTTCTCCAGCTTCAAACCTATTCAATCTAATAATGGAACGTCTTTAAATCGTGTTTCATAGCAGTGTTTTGGGGACTGGTTGAGCAACAGTTAATGCTTTCAGATTGAAATAATGGTGACGAAACTGTCGTCAGTATGTCACGCCAAAGAAAAATCCGTCGAATGAAATGTTAATTGAATTAAAATAGGTATCATAATCGAACTTTTCGATGTTATAATCCTGCAAGTTGTAATAATATAAACCTCATTCTAATGACGATCCATTCTTCCGCCACGACAATAGATAAAGTATCGACCATCTTCGACATTATATTAGAAGCGCTTGACCTGCGGAGCGCACTCGTGGAGTCCGGAGTGCACTCGACCGCGGTTTATCAAAAAATCATTACGGGTTAGCTTCGCGCACTTGATGAGATTTTTAATAATACATTACAATAATACAACCGTGGCCAATTGGCGTTGAGCTGGAATAATTAGTGCACAGTAAATATTGGCATCGCAAAAATTGTATTTCGATGTATTATGGATTTGTCTGTGTTATTATTTTTCCTTGTTTTATAGAAATAGCAAACGAACATTCATCGCTACACCTACATCACACCTACCATCTACCGTCCATTGGGACATCTACCGTCCATTGGAGATAATGAGATGTTTGGCATGTTCATTAACACAGTTATGCAATTAGTCTGGAGAAGAAGTGTACGAGTATTCCAAGTTTGATTGTAGTTCTAGTGAATTATACACAATTTACTAAACTTTTGTCGATCAAATTAGTACATGCCAGGGGTTTTTGAATGAGGAGAGTTTGTGCCCGGTTTTCGGTCATAAGTAAAGTTGAATTGAACAAACTAAAGTATGCAAATTTTTCATCGGTCCCGAAAACCGCTACGAGTTAATTAAATACTAGTCCACTTCGAAATACTGAATCCACTTCACAATTCGAGACTTTTAGTTTTAACTGGTTTTAGAATGTGTTCGTGGTCATTGAAATGGTTTTATTCTGAATATTATACCGACTGGTTCCATTGTGTTCGGTGTGTTTCAGCCTGCGCATAGTTTGGAGATAAATAAATAGGTACATATTGGTATTTTTCAACCTCACGTTAGGCGCTTATCTTTTTGTCAATGTAAAAATAATCGATTTAAAATGAATGCGCCAACAACATATTCGGTTTACGGTGGTTTGATACTTTGTGGTGCATTTTATAAATCACGCTACGTAGTTTTATTAAATTTGGCATTTAATTAACTACTCAAATTGATCCTCTCTTCGATCCTGACGATTGTTTTAAAGATTCCTTTCTTGCTAATGAAAGTTTTATCAAAATGTTTTCAGCCTTTTGGTTATGGATTGCTTTATAAACAGAACAATTGGACCCAATAAACCGTCAACCAACTCAATGTGATTCCGGTTAGTCAGTCGGGAGAGTAAGCAAAATATTAGGTATCTCCATAAAAATTTCACGGGTCCGGGCTCAATAAACTGCGGAGATAGTTTCAGTAATAACATTTGTCGCGAAATTCGCGGCGAGAGAGTTTGGGGCGGGATGGAGTGAGTGGGGGGTTAAGTAACTGGAGGCCGGAATCAATCCACTCGCGTCAGGTCCGTTGTCACATGTCCAATCAACTGACACACTGTTCACTGGGGAGCTGTGGGTTCTTAACTGTCCAACGATCTACGAAACTATCCGTGCGCTTACTGAAACTTATTAAGTTTTCTATCAGTCAGTTATTTAGTGACATTAATATTATTATGTTGTATAGTCTAGTTCAGTGGGGAAACTGACTTTATCAGTGGAAGAGAAGCATCAATGGATAACATTTTGAATACTAAACTTCAGAAATATATATCGTGCGGAGACATATTACTTGATGCCAATCCAGTAGACTCCTTGTTCAATCCAAACTCTTTACTGCAGACTGGTTTTATACGAAATTTAGCTTATAGCTGATCATAATTATTATAATATATACATGTCCACTGATGACCTCTCTGTTAGACTAAGTCATGACATTGATCAGCATGATTTGGTAGGTTCTCTTGCAGATATGTACTGTATAAATTACATATAGGTGATATAGATTACACGTCACGCCTATTTTCCATTATGGTAGACAGAGACAGGATTTCCAATAGCTACAAATCACGTCAAACTTCTTTCGTTTCTTCTGCATTTGTAAAAGCCGTGACACATAATTGCCTATTAAATAATCATTTGTTCTGACCCTAAGATACTTCTAATTTTCGACGTAATCGACTATATGATAATGTAAAACATTAAGATTTTCATAATATTTGGAACCAAAACTTTGAAATATAAAAAAATAATGAGTAATGATCGCAGAGTCGCACGAAGTTGGATGAGGCGGCGTGTAGTAAGTTCAATAAATCATCAGCGCTGTGCCTTGATTGAGCTGATCAGAACGTTTCATGAAAGCTGCAATAATTGCAGGTTTTTATATCTACTTAATTTCTGTTGATGCACTCGGCGCGCAAAGTGATTGTTTTTTTATCAATATCAGTCAATTTGCTGCGTTATTTTTTTGGAATCCTTGAATGTTTTTTCTACAGCTATGTATATTGTACAGTTTATGCAGAAGGTACGTCAACAAATAAAATCGTATAATCCGCTTTCCGGATTGGATTGGAATAGCAAAATCCTAGTGATTTTGTAGCATTGTATCTACATATGTATGTGTAGACGAGAAAGAAACGAATCGTTAAACTTCAATTATAGGGGATTAACGCATCTGTTATAATATCTTTCATTTTCATTTTAAGTGATTCTGCAGCTAATTTCGTGAATATATCGCAAGTTCCATGAAAGTCGTAAAAATTTATAACTCCTTGTCAAACAATACACATACGTACGAGTAGTAGTTCCGACATGACCTCGTATACGAGTAACATAACCAGAGAATGCATTGTAACTGCTGTCTCACGCGACAAATAATATTCAAAAACTATTGTTATAAGCACTTTTAGTGGATTGTAGTGCTTTTAGTTGTATTAGGTACTAGAATATTCTGAATTGTGTTTGCTTGACATCTTGAGAGAAGCAGGAAATAGGCTTTCAATTATCCATCTTTTATGTATTGCGTATTTTTGCAACCCATGCATTTATGTCTTTAATGGATTAAGAATAACCAGAGTCTCTAAACGGAATTCGTTATCACCCTATTGTTGGACAGATTCCACGACTGTTCACAGCGAAATCAACGTAGAAACATCATCACAATCATCATCAGTCCTATCGTTCCACTATTGGACACGGGTCTCCTCTTAGTACGATATGATAGAAGCTAACATCATAGTCTAATATTAAGTATAATAATTGTTCTATTTACACAAGTAAAATGTAGATTATTATTAGGTACATTGTTATGTTATGAATTGTACATTTTACTGTAACTCAATAGTTCAACTGAATTAGCAAATAAGGCTATCCTCCTCTATTAATTTAAGTTTTAAAGCAAAGTAAATGAAAGCACCGAGCAAAGCTTTGTAGCTTTTGTTCCGGTGAATATCGTGGCTCAGATGAAGCGTGCGTAGCCGTACACTCATCATTGTGCAGCCGTGCAGTCCACTGACCTCCGGGAAACAATTAACTGCCGAAACTGACACACTGGCAGCGCACACACAGCGGCTATACATGGATTTTGCTAACCGCCACAGAACCCCCTCTGTATTAGACGTATCAACGTATCAATATACGCGGAAAATGCTTTAATCACGTAGGTATCGGTGTTGATATTTGTATGGTAAAGATTTTTTTTTTAATTGATAAAAGCTAATCGGATTGAAAATATAATTGGTACTTTTAAATCCAAGACAGCTAATTGGATTTAACGATTAAAAACTGACATAAGTGTAAAGTTAATGTCAAATTATGTTAAAGTTATTCGAAGATCACATACCACATACTAAATGGTATGGCGGTGTAACGGAAATTAAAAAGGTTTTGTTTAAGTCTAAATCATCCACTTTGTTGTGAGTTGCGTATTCTCAGCTAATATTTTTTGCGTTGTTACTGTATAATGAATCATTGGCATTCGATTTCTATTAAATATATGTAACATCCATATCGTCATTACGTAATATAAAATACATTTCCGATTACACATTCAGGTAACAGATTAGCACTAATTGTTTATAAATTCTGTTCAGAGCTCAGTGACGTGCCATTGGAGAGGCTTATGTCCAGCACTGGACTGGAGTAGCCTGGTAGATAGTAGTTTAAGGTTGATAGTAGATTAAGGTTTTTCGTGTTCCACACCACAAAACGTAGCGTCATACTCTAATGCAAACTGAATTACGCACACGAGTATACATGTTGTGTATGCGTATGCGTGTGTGTGTGTTTGTGTGTAGCGGATAGCGCGGGGTATATTCCCCGGCGCGGCCAACTGACCCGCCAAACAATTAACTGTCCACACTGACGTGGCGCAGTTACGTACAACAGGCTTCCTTCTCCCCTGCGCGTGGTGGATTTTTCCCCTTTTTTATGTTCACGAAATAGTACACACACACACATATGTAAGTATATTTTCGAACTTTGGTATTTGGTAAGTTTTTTCAGTAGTATCCAACCTCGAAAAGTAGTGAAGTGATAGAAAGTTCTTTAAATGAACAAGCAATAAGAGTTTAGTTGCAATGTCTCAGTGAAATCTTTTTTGTACAATCTACTGTTTTTAGTAACTTTTATATAGGTTTCATAATGACTGTAATATATGACGGTTGCGTAAAAAATATGTGATGATAATCCTAATTAAAACAATTTGCTGTTGCTCACTATCATTATATTTCTAGTACTCCTTAACACACAGCGTCTAACTAATTGCTACTAATATTTAATGACTTCATAGCCGTGAAGATCTAAAAATAAATAAATAAGAAATCCATTTTCATCTTAAATCTTAACTATACTACGATAACAAATACATAAATGTAATTAAATAAAAGATCACAACAATTGTCATTATGTACTCGCGCGGTCTGTCGCCAGTAGCTTCGCGGTCGACGTTTCATAGTTCGCTACGAGACGACGGGCTGTACTCCGCGCGGCTGACTGGCGGCAGACAATTAACTCTCCAAACACACCCCTGACGTATTGCGGTCATGAGGAGTTTATTATTGTACTGTCGAACTGGATTCTTTCATATAGTTCCCTGATGTTTGATTTAGTTATTTTATTTCATTGTTTCGAATGGTCAGCCACTTTGTATCACTTCACCTAGCTTGGGAGCGTTCTACGCTACTTTTACCAAGACACAGTCTCCATTCTCGAATACGTATTTTCCAAAGGTTATTAGTTCTGTGACAGACCCCTGCTACTTCAGTTCCTAATCCTTCGGTCTATGTCGACATGTTTGGTGCTCAGTCGGGTCGTCTGATTTCGGATTCTATCCTTCAGAGAGACTCCAAACATAGCCATCTCCATGACTCGCTGAGCGGCCTTAAATTGGTGGACCAGTCGCACCGTCAGTGTCCACGTCTCGGCTCCGTAGGTTATAACAGGTAGGAAGCAATTCGAAGAGATGAAAGTCGAGCTCAGTGGTGTGCTATTGGAAAGGCCTATGCCCAGCAGTGGATGGGTGTAGGCTGATGATGATGGTGATGGTGATGATATTTCAAATGGCACGCTATTGATTAAAGCTTAATTAAGTGAAATTTCGTAAGTTACATAAAGTAGGTATTTTCCGTTCTTCGTGATGTTTTCCTTTACCATTGCAGCCAGTTATATTTAATCATAAAACGCAGATTTCTAGTAAAAAGATGCATGCTGGGATTGAACTAAGGAGCCCTGAAGTGAGACGATTGAGAGATTTTCTTAAATAAATAATATCGAATAGGATAATCGAAGAGTTCACACGAACACAATTTTTTTGTGTCCAAAACGTTTCAGCCCTACAATTTTCAAATGGACTACATTCGGCCAGCATTCAATATCATTGAACCGTCTCACTGAGCTTATAATACCTACTACGGTTGGAAAAATTAAAAAGTCCATACTCTCAGCTCACCACTATAGAATTTCTAAACGAACCTGTCCGGTTAACCTCCACACTCACTATTCTGAACCAACTATCTGACTGTTGACGTACAGCAATGACTTTTAGCTCCTCGCTTGATTGTGGCCGTTATATTTGTATATATGCGTCTATGGTTTTAACCTTCCTCGTTCTAAGAGGGAACCTGTGACCAAAGTGGAACGATAGAAGGGTTGATGATGACGACGACGTGTTTTGTCTAGTTTGATTAGTACTATTTTCTTAATTCGTGTATTGGCACCGCCGAAACTATTTGTTTCGGTTTGTACAAATGTTAATGGTGTTGGTACTGAGGGTGACCAAGAAGTTAATCTCTGCCAAGCTCTTTAGGAACACGGCGTGACAATTTAATAATAATAAGAGTGGTAAACGAATGTTTGTCAATACTAGGTATACCAAGGCGGCTTTAACCCTAAATTATTTATCCAAGGGTCATTAATACAGATTAAAATATTAGTCACATTCCAGCCTGGAATGTTATTATGAGATTTTTAAGCACAGTCTTCGCCGTCTAGTCCAGGCTGTTAGCTCTTACGTTACGTAATAAATCTATCAACGGAGCGAGTGACAGGTCATATCCGGGCGCGGCGGCCAGCCGCTCGGCCCATCGATTTTATTAGGCTTCGCTCCCGTATCGGAGTCAACGTCGACGTGGCTTTCAATTTGTCATTTTAAACAAAGTTGTTCGGTTCCCGTGGCCTGTGCCGCAAGTGAAAATCTTCAATGAGGTAATTATTTTTTATCAATAAAATGATAAGGGTTTGCCGTTGTGAATGCAGTAACTGCCGTTTTCTTTTATATTATTTTAAATATATTGGTAACATCATAAACAACGCGTACGAACTAACGGATATAAACTAGTAGATTATAGATTGATTTTAATAATTTCGATTGCGTTTATGTTTGTTGATGGTATGAAAATTACGTTAATGTATTAATGTCACGTGAAATATGTAATTCTAAGTTTTATTAACCGTTCGCAAAACCTTAATTATTTTGTTAGGACCTGGATGGACTAATGACATAAATGTTTTAAGGAGCGAACGCTGTCCTAAACAAACCCTTAATTTAGGTTTCGACAATATTAACGTCTTGTTTACCCTGATCAATGTCAATATACGAATTCAGCCGCTTTTAGTCCTACATCTGGCTGGTATCTTTTTCGTGATCGGTGGATCGGAATTTAAAGGATATTTCATCACGCTGCTGCAGCCAGAATTTTCGGTATCACTAATTAGTGCCTAACTTGTCTGTCCCATATAATAAAACCACATTTACGAAGCCAGATATCGTTTAATGACTGTCGGCCAACAATACACAATGTACAATATTTACCTTAGTTCGAACTGTCATTATGAAGGGAAATATCTGGATTAAATCTGCCCACTTAGAATTCTCCAACGTATTCTTGAAGGCGTGTGAAGTCTGCCAACTCGCACTTGGTCACCACGGCTCTTCTATGGGCTCAAACTGTTCCATTTTGAGAAGAAACTCGTGATAAACAAAAAAGTGAGTGATAAAAGAGTTGGTGTTGAGGATGATGGTAACGATGATGGTAATTGAACTGCGGCAATGGACACGGGTGGGTGCAAATAGAAGTATCAATAACGATTTAAAAGCATATTTACGTCAATATTCGTCTACGGTAATTGCTCTTTTTCCTTAAATAATACTAATTGCGCTCCCTATTGGCTACTCCGCAGGAAACTCCGGACAATATACTGTTAATTGAGAGAATAATAGGTTACATCCGGAACGGGCAGCTAGCTTCTACCTCCATTGATTCCGTAATGGCGAGGATCGAGGTGAGTGAATGCAATACGGATACACATCATTTTGATTTGATATAAAATCTTCAGCTGTAGAAGATTTTATTTCGAGTCTACGTATATTATGTACAGAATAATTGACAAAGTTAACAATAGAGTATTAAGAAGGCAAAATTATTTTTATTGTTTAAGAATTCATTGACAATACTATGAAGTAAATGCAAAGAAAAAAACAAAACCGACGTGTTTATTCGCCAAAAGTAATTCAATGTAGAAGAAGAATTTTAGGTCTGTAACAATATATTTGCCATTAAGTGCCTGTCTATCCTGAAACAAACTTAGTGTTACGATATATAATAATAATATACTAGAATCTACAATGTTAATAGTTAAAATAGACGTTATAGTAAATCATGCATGTATTCCTAAAGTCGTTGTCAACGTGTCGATTAAATTGTTCAGAGGATTATTCATAGTCGAGTGGTAACTCTATTATCCGGAAAACAAATCTGTCATTCAAATGAACGACAGGTTATATCCGGGCACGGCGGTCACTCACTGCCAATGATTCTATTATTCTCCTGTCGTTAGGAATCGGTAAGGGACCTCAAAAAGATTTTCGTGTAAAAATGATAAAAATTTACTGACAACCTCCCTTTAAAAATACTTCATTTTATAGTGAACAAGTACATACTCTATATAGTAAAATGAATAATTTCGCGTTAAAAGTTTTTTTTTTCCTAAAGAGCACGGATATTGGATAACATATGTATATTGTCGCACAGATATTGGAGCACGTATTGTATAGGTTCAGCATTTTAATGTATATTTAGTGCGTTAGATGTTAGGATTTTGTTTTGTAAAATATTCACATATTGTCATAGACATAAATGAGTATAGATGCTTGAGCTGAGAGTAGAATCACATACTGCCTCGTTGATCGAGTGGTTGCAAGCGTGACTGTCGTTCGGGGGTCCTGGGTTTAAATTCCTGGTCGTGTACTATTGGTTTTTTTAAACTTAAAATTCCTAGTAGTGACTCGGAGTCTGAATCTGTGCCCGGTGTATGGCAATAGGTTCACCACCTATTCCATGGGGTGTAAACGTATCTGCTGAAACGTGGGAGTGTACTACAATCATCTGCCTACCTCTTCTGGGATTATAGGCGTGATGTCACGTAGAATCACATAACCTAATCACGTAGAATCACATACAGCCAAGTCCTCCAGTCATCGTTGACTAAGTTTTTTATTCAGTTGTGGTATTAATTTGTTTACATTTCTGAACTACTAAACTAGAATTGCTTGCCTTTTTATAAATTTAATGCACCAAGATATACGAGGAAGGTTATGCTTAAAGCGCAACGAGATTAAAACATCCCTTTCATTTCTTTGTAAAGACATTTACACCTCCTATTAAGCTATTAGATGTATAATCGAAACTTCTCGAAACAATTGTATTGTGACTTCATTCGACAAGAGTCCTAACAAGGTGCAATACATTTACAAGTTAAGAACGTGCTAACTATAAATTTCACCTTGTTTCTACAAGTACCTTGCCACCGACTCGCTCCAGATAAGAAAAGTAACTGCTAAAAGCGTATAAAATAACACCGCACAAAAGTATATCTCAGTTCGGGACGTCAAGCCGTTTGTAAATAGGGAGTTTTATTATAAATCTGTACCCACTTTGAACTTTTATGTTTATATAAACTGCCTTTCAGTTGCCGACTCAAAACTGCAATTTCAGACATTTCCATTTCACTCTTAATTAATTACGGCCGCTTTTAAAGGGAGAACAGTGGTCGCTGTTTGTGAAGAAAATGCAATTAACACACAAATGTCGATTGTTATAAATACGTAGCTTTGTCTAGTTCTGACCCATTGGCTGCTCCAGCATCGTAAAGCCTAGATTGTTGAATGGAAAAGCGTAAAACTTTTGAGAGGGGCAACTTTTTGTGGCCTTAATTATCACTAAGAGGCGAATTTTAAAACTTCCACTGGTATGGAGGTGAAGAATGGCGAGATGGAAAATGGAGAAGTGAGTATGTACGAGCATTCATCATTTTTGAAACAGGAAAAGGCGGTACAGGTAACATTTATGACGTAGACAACCACTAAGAGAGAATTTCAGAAACTCCATTCCTCAGGGAGTAAAATTTGATGAAAGTTTGCACGAGATGTTCTCTCTTTAAAGAAACGTCCACAGGAGATACATGTAACATTTATGACACAGGCAAACTTTGGTTTCGAAAATCCCACGGTATAGCAAAATAACACGCGATTAACGTCGCTGGTGTCTAGTTCTAATATAAAAAAATATCTGTCTGTCTGTGCTTCCTGAATCTTATGAAAAGGAATCTAGCAGCAGGTTACTTCAACAATTATCTCTTTAGTACTGGCCATATTCATAATGATTAAGTCCAAATAGGCGCTGAATTGAATAACTATTCACACAGGTGGGTTTCCTTCCGCGCCGATGCTGCTTAATAGTGAAGTGCTCAGTTCAGTAAAGGAGAGGGTATTTAAAGAGAGAATTTTAATAATATTCAGATAGATATCTTACCATTTGGGATATTAAAATTCCTCTGAGTTAAAAAGATTTTTCATTTTGATAATTATCTTTTAGGGGTTTTGCGATCTAGGACTTACATTGTATGTATATAAATGCCATACACTGTATGTACATATATGCTAAGACTCATCTATTTTTTCACCAAATAGGTCAGATTTTGGCTGAGTCAATATCTCCAAAACCGGCGAGCGTGTATGAAGAGAGTGATGAATGTGGAAAAAGCGCGTTGACTCTGTAAGGATAGAGACATTTGACCCTTTGTGCTCTCTGCCTATCCCTTAAGGGCTTTGGCATGAAAATATCATAATATGTAATACGTCCCACCATTGAATAGTGGGTGAGCCTATTGCCATACACCAAGCATAAATCCAGAC